>BQKN01062301.1:26011-55033 GCA_022839385.1 Asparagus kiusianus
ATTGAGTTTAGTTTGATTTTGTTTTATTAAATCTCATTGTTACACACACCCACTTGAACTTATAGTATTTCATACATAGTATAATTAGGGTTGTGAGAGATTGTAACTTTGAGTTGTGCTTAATTGAGTTCTCATATTGTTTAGAGAATAATCATTTGTTAAGTGCCTAAATTATGAGGTTCACCTTGTAATACACTAGTGCACCAAGAGGAAAGTGTGGTGAGAGACGGGGTCGTCCCAAGAGGAGTGGGGTAGGTGGTAATGGCTAGAGAGAGGTTGTAATTCCTAATACTTGAGGGAGACACGGGCTAGAGACCAACACTTGAGGTGGTAGTTAGTGTGTTTACATTGTGAGTGATTGTAAAGTTTTCATTGAGCTAGAAAACTGAATTGTGAGGTGTAATACATTATTCGGTTGAGCATTGGAAACCTGGTTGTGTAGTGGATTTCTCCCCGGGAGTGGGGAGCGGAGACGTAGGACGAAAGGTCCAAACTCCGTGATCATTTGATTATGTTTGAGTTTGCATTGGCATTCATTTATACTTGTGCTCATTGCTCATATCGCCATTGTCTCATTATTTAGTTTGTCCACTATATTGTTTACACTATTTGTTTATCCTTGTTTATATTGCTTATCCTTGCATATATCTCATTGCATATCTTATTTGCTAGGATAATTGTTAATAAGTTTTAATTGGTATTAAATCGGATTAGATTAGCATAAACCCTATTCACCCCCCTCTAGGGTTCTTTCCTAGTGGCATTAGGATACTTTCACCCACTTGGGATTGAATTTGCCTTTGGTCTTGTGTGTCATCACTATAGGTCATCTGACGGCTAACATCAGATCGCCTTTTTTGAAGATCCTTTCCTTAACCTTCTTGTTGTAGGCTTTGGAAATTCGAGCTTGATACAACTCGATCCGTTGCTTGGCTTGAAGTTGTTTCTCATCTAACGCTTTCAATTCTTAAAGTCATAGTCGATGTTTCTCTTCATCCGTCATCCCAGTTGCAAGGGAAACTCTCATGGATAGGATCTGAATTTCTAAAGGTAATACAGCTTTACAGCCATATACCAAAAAAGGGGGTGACTTTTGTTAGGGTTTTTACCGTTGTGCGGTAAGCCCATAGACATTCGCCCAGCTTTTCATCCCAGTCGCATCGACTCTTGGATACAAACTTCTTGAGAAGTTTCACAATGGTTTTGTTGAAAGCTTCTGCGAGGCCATTGATTGGTGGGTAGTACACTGTTGATGCGACACTTTGGATCTTGAACTTGTTACAGAATCTCTAAAAACTATGATTGACGAACTATGTTCCATTATCGTGGACTATTCGTCTCGATACACCAAATTGGTAAATGACGTGATGCGTGATGAACTTGATCATGCTTGAATTCTTGACTTCCTTCAAAGGACCGGTTTCTGCCCACTTGGAGAAATAATCAGTTGCTGCCATTATGAACCGATGTCCTTTGGAGGTCGGTGGGAAGATAGGTCCGACGATGTCCATTCTCCAACTAGAATGGCTAAGATGAAGATCTTAGATGTAGATTTCCTGGTACTTGATGAATAAAGTTACCATGAATCTGACATGCATGACACCGTTTAGCATAATCAACAACGTCTGCAAATATTTTAGGCCAATAGTAACCAATTCTTCGGAGACGATCTCCTAATTTAGCTCCCAGCTGGTGAGCTCCACACATTCCATCATGAGCTTCTTTAGGAGCCTTCTACGCTTCTTTTTTGGAAAGGCAGCGAAGCAAGACTCTATCATACGATTTTCGATATAAGGCTTGAGACATCGCACCATAATAGAATCGAAGGGCCTTCCATTTTATGGTGGCTACTTCCTTAGAATCGTCGGGCAGTATCCCGTACAAGACATAGTTAATGTATAAGAACCGCCAATCTCTTGGTTCGAGCTCAATTAAAGTTGCACAGGCAATCTTCGCCATTGTCTCATTTAAGCAGTCTTCTAAGAGGAACTTAGGGTGATACAATTCATAACCCACGACGAATATCGTCGTCTCTGCTTTTGGCGGCAATGCCAATGAAGTTTCCAGTGAGGCTAGAGCTTCTACGTATGCATTCTGGACTCGTGGGATGTATCCAATAAAGAAGTCTTCAAACTTCTGGGCTAGCTCTAGCATGGCGAAGTGGTATGGGACTAAGTCCTCATTACGTACTTCATATTCTCTTCGGACTTGATAAACGATGAGCTGAGAATCATCATAAGCCTCAAGGTGTTGAATATTGAGCTCCTTAGCCAACTACATCCCTAATAGCAAAGCATTGTACTATGCTACATTGTTGGTACATGGCTTGATTAGAGAGAATCCTCTTGGGATTACATGACCACTTGGGGATACAAGTACTACCCCCACATCAGCGGTAATTCCTCCATTAGGATTTGCTTTAGATGCACTGTCAAAGAATAATTTTCATATTTGCATGACCTCTTGGGTTACACAAGCTTCAACAACTTCATCTGGTAAGTCTTCATATAATTTGAACAAATCAAATACTGGATGATCAGCGAGGAAATTCGCTAGAGCTTGGCCTTTAACAGCTTTTTAATGTATGAATTGCATGGAATATTGCGATAGGAGTATCGCCCATTTTGCTAGACTGCAATTCAGTGAAGATGGTTTCGTCATAAGCACCCTCAAAGGATTCACCTTGGAGATGACATGAATTGATTATCCGATCAAGTAGTGTCGCATTTTCTGAATGACGAATACTAAGACAATGCACTCTTTTTCTACTAGATTGTACCGATATTCAACTCCGATCATGGTCCTGCTAAGGTGTTGATTGTATGCTCGTGTCCTTAGTCATTGTTCTAAGCTAACAAAACCTCAAGAATGATCCAAGACTCTCACATATAACAGGAATGGTTTTCCTGATATTGGGACCACAAGGACAGGTAGTTGCGTGAGGTATCTCTTGATCTCCTCACTTGCTTTTTGGCAGTCTTCATTCCATACGAATGAGACTCCTTTCTTCATCAATTTGGTGAAGGGCTGGCAGCGTCTCGAGAGGTTTGATAGGAATCTACGGATATACGCTAATCTGCCTTGCAAGCCTCTAGCTCTTTGATGTTTCTCAGAGGTGACATTTCTTGGATGGCATGAACCTTTTCTAGATCAAGAGAAATCCCTTTAGATGTAACTATGAATCCTAGGAATTTACCGCTAGACACCCCTAAGAACGATTTTGTTGGATTCATCTTCAGTTGATGCGCTCGCATGATGTCAAACATCATCTTCAGATCTGCAAGATGATCGCCTTTGTTTTGGCTCTTTACTATAATATCATCCATGTAATACTCTATCTTTTTGCATAGATATTCATGGAAGATTGTATTCATGGAATGCTAATAGGTTGCACTAGCATTCTTTAATCCGAAGGGCATTACCGACGTTGTTGTTGCTTAACCAGCTTCGCATCCGGATTAATGCTAAGACGATGCATGGCTACTTTAGGATCAAGATCGGGCATGTCTTCATAATTCCAAACAAAGACATCTATATATTCTCTGATGAGAGATATGAGGTCTTCTTTCTCGGATGGAGATAAACTCTCACTTATGAAGATTGGCTTGGAATTGATTTCATCTCCCATGTTGACTTGAATTACCTTATCTTCTGTGGGCGGATCATGCTGTTCGAAGCGCATGTCCTATAAAATATTAAGTCGTTTGATCCAAGGGTCGTTGGTTAATTCAATCAACTTTTCATCATCCTCATCTTCATCTAGATGATTAGCTGAAGTCATGTTCACAGACATGTTTTTAAAGAATATTCTGATGCTCACATCAGATTTCTATGATGATGTTCCAGATGAATGGTCTTGCTATAGACAATCATCGGCTTCATTTTCTAAAAGGGGAGGGGTTGAAACATAACCTAACCCTCTTCCAGTTTTATGATAGTAATCAGGAGGCTTTCCTTCTGGAGTGAAAGATCAAATTGGTGCTCGCCTTCTTTTCTCGAAGTTTAAACCTTCTTGTTTATCAAAGTCATAACTCATTCTTCTCATCAGATGGATGGAATTGGGTTCATGATAATGAAAGTGTGGGATTCTAAGATCTTCATTTGAACTTTCTCGCTTGGGTAACTCAGAGTTGACTTTGCCTAAATAGATTGGCTTTTGACCATTCTTTTTAGACGGGTCCATGAAGAAGGCTTTCTGCACATCTTCCATCTCTTTGAATGCAGCAAAGGATGATCTGAGTGGAAACTCAAGTGATGCCTGGGCATACAATGTGTGCCAATGCTCTGTACCTGCTTCTATATCAGTCTCTATTTTCTCACATTCAGAGGACACATCAGACAAGTAAGCCAAATTGAAATCTTCATTAATGTACCACTCGCCCTCACTCAGTACATTATTATTGTTGAGCTCATTCTGGATCATTACATTCTGATCTAACTCCCATGGACATTCCTCCTTAGGCTCGGGCTTGATGTCCACTTTGTTGCCACCGTCGGTGGCTTTCTTCAGCTGCTTTGTCTCTTGGGAGTCCAGATAGAAGACCGAGTCGGTATGAAAATTCTCCACACCTCTGAAAGGTTGTTTCTTTGCGATCAGGGTTTTGACTTCTCCCTCATAATCAGCATATTTCATTACTTGATGAAGGGTAGATGGGACGATGCGATTCGCATGAATCCAGGGCTGTCCTAACAATAGATTGTAGGATGTGTCTGCATCTATGATGTAACAAGTCACTTCGGACTTGAGATCTCTGATTTGACACCTGAGTTTGATCTTGCCCAAAGGTCGAGTGTTGTTGGCGCTAAAGCCGAAGATCATAGTCTGGGTAGAGCTCAGCCGGTGCAGAGGAATCCCTAGGACATGCATAACCCGATATGACATGATGCTGAGTGTAGAGCTTGGATCAACCTGGACATAGCTGATCTTGGAAGATCTGATATACCCTATGTAGTACAGTGACCTATCATGCTTGTGCTTAATTTGCATATCTTCTTGCATGATTGATATGCACGGTAAACCTTTTACTGCTTGTAAGCATTGTACGCAGGAAGGCCCTTTAGTAACTTTTGGGACTATAGGAACTTGTGTAATAAAGCTCTTTGTATTGAAGCTTCAATCAGAGCTTCCCTCGTTGTCTTCGAAAGCCGCAAGAGCTCGTACAGGGTGATCCTGGACGAGATATTGGCCAACCGTGTCAGAACATTGAATTGGAAGGGAGTGTTCGATCCTCCAGCTTCTTGAAGAAGGTTTTTGTTATAGTGGAGCTCCTTCTGTTTCCCTTTGTCTGTTGGTTTCTTAGGATTAGAACTCCCAGCCTCTTCGGCCTATTCTTCTGCTCCTTGACCAATTTGATCATACTTTTTCAAGTATGTCTTCCCTGATCTGGTGCCCGTTCTAGGGTTTGCTTCTTGGTCGGCAGCCAGAACGATCCTCTCCTCTTCTAAGTCAGTGAGGGGTACCAGATGTTTATCATCTTCGTCCAGAGAGGGGCTAATCATGTTGGATCTTCAAGCAAGCCGACATGGACCCACATTATCTCTCCTTTCGGAGTGGTAAGGGGTACCAACCCTTTCTCTCTGATCATTAAGGTTAGTATTTTTCAATTGCAGCTCTCCTTTAGGGATAGGAATGACACCATTAGGAGCTGCCACATGTGGAAAATTTTCGAACTGGACCGATATCATGTTGGTGGATATAGTCTTCTATTCTGGCATTTGCTTAAGCACATCAGCATCAACCAGTGCTTGTGGAAGATCCTTAAAAGATGTAGCATCTTTTTGTTGGATGTCCAAGTGTTCTATGATAGCGATAGTAATTAGGATCGTCTACTTTTCCTGCCTCTTTCGGTCTCTTCATTTTAGGAAGCTTCAACTTGTTGTTCTTCCAGAGTAGCTGGAATAGGGTGTCCACATGGTCCTCTTTGAAGGAGTACTATCTGGGTGCTCTTGGTTGACTCGATGTCTTGCCTTGCTTGGCAGGTGGTGCTCGAGTATTGGTATCTGTTGTTTGCGTCACAAGTTGTTTTCATTGTTGAATCCATTACGCATTTATCGATTATAGATTCAAAGTAAAATTAGTCTTTTTATAAGACTTTCTTACATAATGAGAATAAGAAAAATACAACTCTCTAGAAACACATGGAGATGACGTTTGTCACCCACTGCTTGTGTGAGATCTTTACCTGTGTCGGGGCCGCGTTAGTCTGTGGACCACCAAGAAATCAAATCTGAGTTGAACGTAATGAAGGCTCGATGTTCTTATATCGTAAAAGGCATAAGAACAGAAGTAAATCCCTCGACGAAGCAAGATCAATACTCTTCTCAAGATCAAAACAAAGTCCAATCCCAAGTAAATGGCTGAAGGGCGGAAGCGGCCACATATATCTCGAACTCTTCTTCTTTATGCCGAAGAACTCACCAAGAACTCGCCTTCTGATCTGAAATTCGTGCTCCTCCTCTAACAGGGTCAACAACTAGCCTCAAGCTCAAAATTCTCGATTGCCCGTGCATAAGGGCCCTAGGGTTGTATTTATATGCTTCTAGATGCCCTATTTTCGGATAAGAACTCAAGATTTGACCTTATCTTTTGTTGGCAATAGCTTTAGAAGCTCTCCCACATTTATGGATAGCCTCAAGGTAGTTGGGGTGGTTTCAAAACTGTCAAAATAGATTGAAAACCACTGAAACGCGTCTCGAGAGTCGTGACATGTGCGAAACACTTCGTGTGTTTTGCACCAAGTATGAAACACTCCTAGTGTTTCGCACCATGTGCCAAACACTAAGGGTGTTTTGCACATGGGTGTAAAACATCAAGGGTGTTTCACACTATAGGTGCAAAACACGAGATCATTTGTTCTCCATTTCGTCGTTTCGCACGTTCCGTTAACTCGTACGCTTCGTTGACTCGCTTCATGCACTCGTTCGCTTCTTCACGGCATCGGATGATCCTCTTTGACTTAGATGATGATGTTTATCACTTTTTCTTCATCTTGAGATGCGTGCGGTAACCTATAGGTAATTTTTGACGTCTACATATACCCCCTGAAAAGTGTTTCAACCTCATTTTTTTATAGAGGAGGCTAGAATATTTTGGACAGGATACGCCCAACCTTCAATTCGTTGACTTCTTCAGTACTTATTGTTATCCTAATGAAGCGACGGATTCATATAGATTAACAGCTCGGGAACTGTTGGAGCCCAATTGACCTTATTTAATAAGATTAATCTTCATTCCAAATTCTAAAATGACGAAGGTCACTATCTCGATTGAGTTTGAATCGAGACTCAGTTGAGACTAGTTTGAACCTCAAGGTCACTATCTTTATTGAGTTCAAATTTTAAGACTCAGATGAGACTAGTTTAAACCTCGAAGGTCACTATCTCCATTGAGTTCGAATTTTTGAGACTCAGTTGAGACTAATTGAACCTCAAAGGTCATTATTTCGATCAAACTCAAATATCGAGACTCAATTAACACCAATTTGAACCTTGGTGTATAGTAACGAAGGTCGCTGTTTTAATCAAGATTTAGTTGGAATCAGTTGAACCTCATCTTCACGGTGTAAAATAATGAAGGTCACTGTTTTAACCAAGATTTAGTTGGAATCAATCGAACCTTATCTTCATGGTGTAAAATAACGAAGGCCGTTGTTTCAACCAAGATTTAGTTGGAATCAGTCGAACCTCATCTTCACGGTGTAAAATAACAAAGGTCGGTGTTTCAACCAAGATTTAGTTGGAATCAGCCGAACCTCATCTTTAATTTCAAAACAAATGAGGGTCATTACCTCAATCAAGTGCTGGTTGAGATACTTCGAACCTCATCTTAAAATTCTAAGACTTGGTTTTCGATAGCTGTCTCGTAGTTTTTGAAATTCTAAAGGCAGAGACTCGTTAAGACAAGTCTTATGTATTGCGTGACTAATGAACTCCATTAACAAAGAACCAAAGTGCACAAAGTAGAAAGTTGATAGATAAGAGCATAACTGTATTGATAAAATATCATTACAATTGCTCAACAGTTTTGCGGATTTCCTCAGCAAGTTGGTTGATAGATTCTTGGTGTGCCATTTCAACCTCCGCCATCGCTTGTTTGTGCAAATCATCATCAGAAGAAACTTTCACATTACTTAGGGAGCTGCTTAGCCTCTCCAAAGCATCAGACTCAATCTGAAGTAGTGTTTGATGTTTTGCTTGCTGGGTTGTCAAAGTTTGTTGCCTTTCGGTTGTGCTCCTCAACTCATCCTCTGCTTCTGCCAGCTTAGCTTGTATGTTAGCATGCGTAGCTCTATAAGATTCGTCTAAGCGTTGCTGGTTGCATTCAACATCAGCAACCTTTTTCTTCTTGTTGGACAATTTCTTTCCGACTTCCCCAAGCTTTTCGACCTTCTGCTTCTTCTCAAGCACTTGGCGTTCGAGCGCAAACAGAGAATCGTCCCTTTGACTCAAGAGCTACATAGCGCATTCTTCAGCTATAGGGAGTAAGGACTGATTGTGGTGGTCTTGCCACTTCTTGAAAAGGCTCTCAACCTTTGCTAAATGTATCTAATAGGGCAGCATGGCTATATTGCCAGTCAAATTCCGCATCAGATGTAGAAGAGGTTCCAACACCGCCTTAATCACAGCAAAATTCCCACCATGATCCAATACATGAGTAGGGGATTCCTTTAGAATGATGAGAAAATTATTCCAGACCATCGACACTCTAAATTCTTTTGAAAAGTCAAAAGAAGAAGAGGGTGTAACATAGGAAGGCACCACTTCTTTATGGCTAGCAGACGTATCCGTTATTTTTGAGGAAGTGAACATAGTGATTGCTGCAATGGTGGTAGAAGCAGCGATGACAGTTGCAGGAGTCGCAGAAAACACTGTTAACGCTAGAGTTGGGATCTCCGTTGATGTGATAGAGCTGTCAGGTACAACACCTATAGTCTTTTTAGCCTCGGCTCCGAAAGCTATATCCAAAGCAACTTTGGTTTGAATAGTTGTTTCAAAAGCAACGGTTATATCTGTAGCTACTCCAGTCTTAATAGTGGTACTCGGAGCGACCTCAGCTTCAATTGGAATAACGGGGGCAATAGCAGCATCTTCAACAATCACACTTGGTTCAGGTTGTGATCTCACGTGGAGTCGAGATAGTGGAACATCATCCTCACACTCTGACTATGTGTTAACTCTAATTAGTTCGATGGGAGGAGAGATCATCACTGGAGCTTCTCACCTTGGCATCTTAGTGACGTGTTTAACTCTCCGCATCACTCTCGGTCTCTTGGACTTCTCCCCTATTTGCCTTGAAGCTTCAGCTCCTTCAACTCGTTCTGTAGGAGGAATGTCAGAGGTTAAACATTAAAAGAGTGACAATTCAAAGCTTACGATAAGCTAAGACTAGTATACCAGTGGGTTCCATGGCAATGTTGGATTCCTTAGGCACAACCTCAGTGGATTGTCGAGGGGAAAGTCTACTCTCAAAAGCTTCATGCTAAAAGTGCTCAAATAGCTGATCAGCACGAGTAGGATCCCCAAAGTCGCCAAAAGCAGCTTCGGCTCCAAGAGCCTCATCTTCCCCAGTAGCAGCGGGTATATTACTCCTGTATTCATCAACGCATGGAGATCTCAGGAGTATACTCTCATCCAGAGCTGCGTCCACCTCTTCTTGAGTCTTATGAGGACTAGAAGGTTGGGATTATTCCGTACCGATATTTTCTTCGGCATATAAGAATTCTTTAAGTCCCGAAATGCGACTCCTACTAGAAGTGTTCCTAGATCTATAGCGATGTCGAATGATGTGTAGTCTCGAGGAGTTGATGTTGAAGTTTGGGTTCACCGTATTCGCCATGCAATGCCACTTGTAATAAGCGAGCGTTGCCCGAGGTTGAGGATCTTGTTGCGGGAGTGAGAAGCGAGCACATGTACCACCAGAAATAGTTCAATACTAAGCCTTTGCCCCGATAATTAGACTACAACCCTCAGATTGTAGTTGGGTGTTGGGATTGCCAGTGTATAATTGGTCATAACCAAATTGGCGGACAAAGCGGCAAGGCAGATAAGGCTCTAATACACACACATGACCAAAGCGATAGATGAGGTATCCTGGACGATTGCTCATGAGCCACAAAAAGCAACCAAGTGATAAGGTAGTATAACCTTGACCATTGGATTCGTCTATTACAGCTTAGCGTAGCTGGTCTCGATAAAATGAGGAAAACACCAGTTGAAAGAAAAGCTTTTATGATCCCGGAGAACACATCTCACCAAGGCCATGTAATACTTACTCTAATCTGAGTTTTCTAACCTCTGGATGAAAGGAGTAACTTGTCCCTCTACACAAGCGGAAGACGCACTCATAAGTGTGGGACAGTGCATAACGAACCACGTCATGAGATAGGCGTAGGACAAGTTTACCTTCGGGTTCTTAGCATCGTGACAAAAAGCATGACATAATCACCACAATCCCCAATGGATACGGGCAATCAAGGTAGGCAGAAGAGCATATTGGTGGCCGTGTGCCAAACAAACAACCAGAAATACCACATCTACCGGCAATGCATCAAAACTGCCAGAAGGAACGACAACATGCCTGAGTCATAACATGAGATATCCTGCCAGTATGGCCTTGGAAGAAATTGGCTCCCCATATTGGTAAAAGTAACTATCAAAAGTCATTCCTGCCGAGTAACCATGCTCATCTGAAAAGGTCACATAGGACAGGGGTAGGTTGGCAAGTATACATCGAGACAGTTCTCCCGCCTCACAAGGACCTAGTGATACTATAGGATCCTTCTTATTATTCAAAATTTTAAAGAGGTAATGCACCCTGATGTTGTGGCTGAGGAGCTTTTCACCTTTCTTATCACCCCATCCCTCTACATTCAGACAATTGTAGTAGCGGCACATTACCTCCTAATAAGTTTTAACAACTTGGGGATATTCCTTCTCTAAAGTGGTTAGCTCCTTATATCCTAGGACATACTCCTCATACGGGTATCTTCCATATGGCAACCCTGACACTTTAGCCATCTCATGAAGAGGAATTCCTAATTCACCATTTGGAGTGAAGAAGGTACGAGTGTCAGGATTATATAACTCCAACACAACAAAGAATTAGTGGGAGTTGTTTCTCAAACCCAGTTGCGTCGCCCTAATAAAAGCATAAAGCCCAAATCTCTGCAGGTCCTCCTGATTCTCATACAAGATGTATTTGGTGACATGAGACTACCACTGGGTAGGACTCTAACAAGACCAACCAGGAGTCCTAAAGTCTTTAGCCAAAAATTGCCTCTTTAAGTTAAAGAACGCACGGCCAATAGTGTTGGCTTCCTTGGCTGTTTCACTGACGGACAATTCTCTCTGAAATAGGCCCGGGTGCAACCCAGTTGTGTAGCGATTGCTACTGTCTATATTGGCGTTGCTTCTAGAGAAATGGCCACATATCACCCCCATCTTGTTTTGGGGTCAAGTCCCAGTCCATCTTCCTGGGGGTAGAAACAATCTTCAGGGCGGTGAGAGAACAATCACGTTCCATCATGGGCAAGAACATATTGCTTTCATTTACAGTCCTAAGCCATCGATAGGTGCCCATTCCAATAAGATTGGATCCTCTGAAGAGTCTCCAAATAGGAAAGCAGGCTTCACAATATGATCACGGTTGAATGATTCTAAGAGAGCGTCAGTGATCAAATGCCTAAAAGTGGAAATTGAAGGCTCAGAGAGAAGTTGAAGCTCTTCTTGTCCTTGATCCCCAAACATAGGGATACTTTCAAGGGAGGAATAATAGAAATCATATTCTATCGTTTGGGTACCATCTGCTCTGAAGGCGCCATGTTGGGGAATAGGAATAAACGGATGTACAATTGTACAAAGGGCAAACAAAGTTAGAGGATGAGTCATGGCCTAATGAGACGAAGGTCACTCCGACAACGAACTTCGTCGAATAGATGAACCTTGCCCAATAACAAGCTTCGTTAATAGGAGAACTTCGTCTAACAATGAATTTCGAGCATTGTTAGTTGCACTAACTTGGTATGCTGGATGAACTTCGTCGGTGAAGACAAAGTTTGTCAATTTAACGAACATCGTCAGTAAAGATGAGGTTCGTTGGTCAAACGAAAACTCATTTGACAGATATTGAGTATGAACCTCATCAGAATAACCAACACAGTTAGACATATGAAGTTTAATCGACAGACAAAGTTCGTCAGATAAAGACAAAATATGTCAAGACAACGAACGTCATCAGTTCAAAAAGACATCGTCTTTCAGATAGATTTCATCTTAGAAAGAGAGAAACTGTTCATCTCCTTCAAGAAACCCAAGTCTAAAATAGACAAGGTTCATCTGTGTTAAAACGCAGATCTTGCATTCAGATCTATTACCTGAGAAAGCGAATGAAACCGCGGGATCATCTGAGGGACCGGAGACTCTCTTGCCCTTGCCTTGTTCACAGCAGTTTTAGGGGCCATTGATTCAACTGAGAAGCTCTCAAAGAAGAAAAGCTCGAAATTTGGGAGATGAAGGATTTTGATAACTTAAGTGATCAGAAGAAGAAAGGGCTCTTCATATGATGATGCCATATATATATAGGCAGGAGAAACCGAATCAAGAGTTGAGATTGTTGGACGAATCACCTTCCTAACAAAGATCTGCGGGTGAGATCTAGGGAGGAGATCTCGAGGCACCAGCTGACAACCACCTATCGGGCCTAGAAAATGTGCATAACTGTTACTGCTGATAAGACTGAAACGTGTCATATGGGTGCGGGTCTGACAATACTCACATGAAAAGACGAGGGTCAGCTAACTGCCGAACCTCGTAATGAAGCTTACGGAAGCATTGAACTACAGACAATGAAGCTAAGTGTGTCCAAATAGGATTCAAAGTGTTTCAGACTCCATACAGCCCAATTCAAGTCTGAAACTTTGAAGGGGGTTTTGTAGGAATTAAAAAAAATGCCAAACTTCAAAATATGATGAGGGTCGTCATAGGCATGAACCTCGCCGCCCAACGAGGATACCTATTAAGGACAAGGTTCGGAGTTCATCGTTGGATACGAGGTTCGAAGCTGGTCATTGGATACGAAGTTTGGAGTTCGTCGTTGGATACAAGGTTCGAAGCTTATCATCAGACTTAAAGCTTGTTAGTGGAGATGAGGCTCGCTACATAGTTAGACTTAGCTATTTAAGATGAAGTTCATTGGTGAATATGAAGCTCGTCAGATGATGTCAGTGAAGACAGTCTGCTATACTGCAAAGTTGACCTTAGAAGACAAACCTCGTTGCATTTTGAGGCTCGTTTAATTAGATGAACCTCGTCATACAGCAAGGCTCGTTGTCCATAGGAGATCCAGTTGTAACAGTTTGAAGACTTAGTCAGCCACGTGGACTAAACTTCAGGAGCACGTTACACCCTATTAACCAACGTGAGCTAAATTAAAAGAGGCAGTTACGCCCTTTACTCATAATTCAAGCACGTCAGTTATGTGCTACGAACCCTATAAATAGCCTCGAGCAGCTATTAGGAGTAGACTTTTTTGGGGGGAAGATTTTTGGCGATCGCGTGAAGAGAGATTTATGTTCGTATTCTCGTGATCTAAGCCACCATCAGAAGTTTTTGTGATCTTGTTCTGATTGTCAACGGGAGGCAATCTCGACTCAAGCATCAAGGGAAGCATCCTTTCTCCTCCAAGAGCCCACGTTAAATAAGGAGAAACTGAATTAATATTCTCTTCATCTGTAATCGAGAGAAAGAGTGAGTGATTGTAAGGGATTCGTACTAAGTGATCGGATCCATTCTTAAAACAAGAAATCAACCAAACACTAATTTTTCAACCCAACAGTCCTAACTGTAGGAAGGTTTGACCAAGAATCAGAGGGAGTGGAGGTACAAATAACAGTGAGAATGTTGACTTTTACAAATCACTTAGTGGGGATTTTTGGTATCAAGTTTATAGGGACTTAACACAAAGGGGGTTTGACAATCGCCATGGATCAACAAATGGTGATTTTGAGTGTCGTGTTAGGACTTCAACAGTGAGAGTGTTAAAGGCTTAGACATAGTGGGAGTTTGAAGGGTTTTAACTATGAAGAATTTTGGTGAACCAATAATCACTTAATTTGATCAGTGAGGGGTTTTGTGGTGGAGGACCGTGAATCATCAGCACTCTACAATTACACCGTAGGAGTTTCATGAGGGAAGATTGACCCGATAAAGTCATTGAATCTCATCTCAATGAATGAGTGCTCGGAAAGTCACAGCGGGAGTTGGTGGAATTAATCCTGACGATTGAAACTAACCAAGGATTGTGAACGAAGGAAGGAAGACATTTTGTTATCTTTCCCTTTGCAAGAGAATCCTGGTTATCAGGAAGACGCTGATGACCAAAATAGATTTTGGCAATTTGTTCCTAAATGGATCAAAGCAAATGGGATGTGCTTCCTCCTTGAAGGAATTCAGAGTCACAGTGGAGGAGTTTAAATCATCCTGGTAATGATTAAGTAACCACAGTGGGGGATTCTTAATGAGTTATTCGGCTTTCATCTGTAATAATCAGCTTATTTCGGGTTATCCTTAAGAGTACCATGTGTAATGTTTGTTAGCCTTTTTGTTTTGATGATGATTTACAGATATCATTATTGCTACTAATTGGTTATTAAACTATATTGTAGATTACAATTCATTAGCACCATTGGATGGAGAAGTGGATGGAATATGAGCTACAATGACAATATCTAACGAGGTGGAGGCAAAGTGATGAAGTAAAGCTTTCAAAGAGCACTACGTACATGAGAAACTTCATCAACATAGAAGCAAATATCAAGATTCAAGCCATGTACTTATATGTGAGAGATATTTACTATTTTATTTTCTCTCTAGTACTTAATGTAGGCAAGTTATTTGTTGATTATATTTGAAGCTCTTGGGATAACACACTTTCACATTTTCAATATTCGTATTTTGATATTTTTGCTAAAATAATGATTTTCACAAATACGAGGACCTTTTTGCAAAATTCCTTTTCAAACAACTCTGTTACTATGTTTATAAACTATTTCCAAAGTTTCACATTTTTTGGAGTTTATTTACTATTTTTAGAAGACATTTGAAACTCATTTTTAAAAACTAATACTGGCTGAAAAATCATTATCAGTCGACTGATGCTTGTGATCAGTCGACTAATGAAACCCGTCTAAATCTTTAAAAGTTTTTATTTTTTATTTGGTTGACTGACCAGTCAACTGATGACCTTATCAGTCAACTGATTATCTAGTCAGTCGACTAATGAACTGAAAATTGCTTGAAACATTCAGCTCGTCAGTCGACTGATGAAACCCGTCAGTCAACTGATAAGCCTTCCAACGGATAGTTTTGTATAGTTTCAGAAATCATAGTTTTTGGGAGATTTGTCTGGTTCTTTGAGGCTTGGTTGTCATCTTCACTTCTTATAAATACCCACCAACCCTATCAACTTCAGTAACCAAGCAAGCATTGAAAAATCTATTGAGTTTGTGTTTATTGTTCAAAAGAGCTTCAACTTTCATTTATTTTCACACCTTAAATCTCACATCCCAAGCTTCACTTACAATCTCTTCCCCTTGCCATAGGGCTGCTGTAAGAGAGAGCTTTCCTTTTATTTGTAACCGTTGTAAGCTTGATATCGTGGAGATCTACTGTGTGGTTGTGAGATCTCAGTGGAGATCGTTGTGTAGAGAAGTTTTGGCTTCCAAACCAGATGTGTTAGTGAATTTCTCCTCGAGAGTGGGGAGCGAGGACGTAGGTCGGAGGATCAAACCTCGTGAACATACCATATGTTATCAATTGGCTAACTATTTCTAATCCCTACTCTCTTTTATTGTTATTGCTTTTCATATTTGTTTATGGTTTGTTGGAGAATGTTTTAATTGCATATTTATTATCCATAAACCTTATTCATCCCCCTCTAGGGCCTTTCAGTGTTCTCCAGGAACTTCTCGTATCGGGTTATCTTTAAGAATACTGTGTAATATTCTCCAGGAACTTCCTATGTTGGTGTAGGTAATAAAAATTACCTTTAATCCCTATAAGAGAAAATTAGAACAAGACTGCTAAAACCTCGCCCGAAATAGCAAAAAAAAGGAAAATGCTGATATCTCTCAAACCGGAAGGAATTTGGAAAAACAGACAAGAGCAAACCAAACCCTTTGGGGTGGGTTTGGTCGACTCTATCTCGTTGAGAGAGTCGATTTTTATATATAATTCGTCCAATTCTAACTTACGGTTTGAAAGTTATGGCATGTTCTTCAATGCATGTTCTGAAGCTCGCCTAAATGCTGAAGCTCGCCAGAAAAGGGTGAAGTTCGCATGTAAGGAAGTCCATCTGCAAGGCTAGAGCTCGCCTAAACATTGGATCTCGCCCGAACTAAGCGAAGATCACCTGCACAGCTTTGCTCACGAGGTTTGCCCGCATAACCTCGCCTGAGGGCTAAGCTCGCCTAAAGAGCAAGCTCGCCTGTCAACACTTGGAGCTCGCCTACATAGCTTAGCCCACCTGATAGCTTGAAGGTTGTCTACATGACCCAAGTTCGCCTGAAGGACAAGCTCGCCTGAAGGACAAGCTTGCCTGATAGCATTGAAGCTTTCCTGAATGAGGTTCGCCTACACAGGCTCGCCTGCATAGCTCGCCTGCATAGTCTTGCCTGAAGACCTAGCTCTCCTGTATGATCCGGGTTCGCCTGAAGGCCAAGCTCACCTGTAGCACCTAGGCTCACTTGCATGCTAAAGCCCGCCAAGCTCGCCCGCATAAGAAAGCTCGCCTGCAATATCAAGCTCGCCTGCACAGTTGGACCAAGTCAGCCACTTGAGCTTAAAACGTAAGAGTGGGTACACCTACTTCCCATGATCTAAGGGATAGAGTATGGTTCTCCTCACCTCTAATGGTCACATCCTAAGATTTAAAGGATGTAGTTATGGTCCCCCTTAATCACAATCCTACAATTTGAGGAGTGGCCATGCTTCTCCTCCACTATAAATAGCCAATGATGGCTATCAAAAGAGAGGTCTTGAACTCTTAATCAAGACCGAACTTATTTAGCTCCTTGGCAATCAGTTCTCTTATGCTCTAAGAGAACCAAGCTTGGATCTTTGTAAACTCCTTGGCAACCAGCTTGTTCGTGATCTCGTTCGAATCCTTAGCTGAAGAGGACCGAACCTTGAGATCTCGGCGTATTTAGGCTCTGAGCAATCAAGCAATTGTTTGACCGTCGAACTCATCCAACCGAGCTTCTATTGCATACTGAAGCTCCAACCGCAACTTCGATCGGATCGTCCAAGGGAAGAAAACTCGGCACAAGCACCGAGGGAGGCGTCATACCACTGTCGACGAACCCACGTTAAATAAAGAGGGACATTCCCTTCTCCTTTGTTATAAACATTGATCACTAGTTTGTAATACGCCGATCTTATAAATACAAAAGTCAATTTTTACACCCAACAGTCAGGTTTAAGAATACCATGTGTAATATTCTCCAGGAACTTCCCATTGGTAGGCAACGCTGCCACGAAATCAGGCCTTGATTCTTGAATTTGTATTCTCCTCGAACTTCGTATCGGCCCCCAGCTTTTTTGGTGAAACTGAGTCGAATGAGGAGCGCATTATTTTCAGCCATGTTGTTGGGTTATCTTTAAGAACACTATGTGTAGTATTCTCCAGGAACTTCCTATTGTTGGAAATAACGGAAACAATTTAACCTCGTATACCCATTAGAGGAACATGGAGAAGCAGTTTAAACTCGTGTACTCATCAGAGTCTGGGAAAAGTAGTTTATACTCGTATACTCATCGGAGTTCTTGCGATTCTTATTTGGCTTATTTTGCTGTTATGATACCGGCATCAACCAAGACTTGAATATTGTCTTTAAGGGCAAAACAGTTCTTGGTGGGATATTGAACCCTCCTGTGATATGTATAGTATTTTAGGTCCGAAGTCTTTCTAGCTTCCTCCTTATCCGCAATAGGTGGTAGCTTAATTTTGTTGGCGAGAAGGTACTTAAAGATGGATGGAACTTTATCATCTTCCAAAGAATACTCCTTCTGAGACCTTGGATCGAGAGTCCTCTGTTGCCTCCGAGGTTATTGTTGTGATGTTTGATTGGCGTTCACAACAGTTACAGGTGTCATCGGTTGACTTCTCTCAGCTTTCTTTCTTTTGAGAGAGCATTCAACTTGTTCTTCACGTACCTTCAGTTCCTTCCAAGTCTTGGATGGGATAATCCCCATGGCTTCCAGAATGTCGAGGGACAGATTATTGTGGCATGTCTGTAGTATAAACTCTTGCGTGAGTGGATCGTGGCAGTTCATCGCTTTGCTTCGAAATCATTTAATGAAGGTGTCGACTCACTCTCCGCTCTTTTGCTTCTCGTCTAGAAGAGTTCCGATTAATACCTGAGTGTCATCGTCAAAGAAGTTACCGAGGAAGAGATTTTCCATGTCATCCCAACTATTAATGCTCCCTGGCTTGAGATGTTGATACCAATTGAAGGCGGTCCCGTGAAGGGTGCTTACGAATGACCGTACCATCAAAGGCTCATTACCAAAAATCATACCCAAGTGAGACTTGAAGGATCAAGCATTGAGTTAGCGAGCCTTTCTCATCAAATGGTATAAAGTTAATCAGATTAAACTTCACCGAATATGGGATTGACTCCCACTCTCTCGGATATGGGCAAGGAATGCTGGTCTTCTTCACCTCTTGAGAGGTCATCAAGGCGTTGACCTTGTTCTCAAGCTCTTCCATTATTTTATTGACTCCGTCCTCATTTTTCTTTAGGGGGCATTGGGGAGGCTGAGGAGGATTAACCAGACCACCCCTAGTGTTATGGCTGTTGGGAAAAATGTGTTTATCCACATCTGTGTCACTATCACCTGCATCGTTTTGAGCATAATGACTAGATTCAGCTTGCTAACTTGGCTCAGGTTGTTGATGAGACTAAGTCTGCAACTCTCTCATCTGCTGCATGGCTAATTCCATCTCCGTCTTCATTTCAACTCGAATTTCTTCTTGCTCCTTAGCCAGAGCTTCTTGAAGCATTTGAGCGACCTGATCAGGAGTGATGGTGAATCCCTCGCGGGTTAGTTTCATGCTAGACATTATTTCATTTGAAGTGACTATGGAGCAAGCATCCGATACTTCATCATCTGAGGATATTCCTTTATGCATCCTCTAATAATCCCTACGTCTGATCGTTCCCATTTGGAGCCGAGTTACACGCTGGGATATTCCCATATAAGAGTCAGGACTGGAGTTGGTCGAGCGTTGTTTTAACTTTCCTTTATCAGCCATATTGATGGTGACTTCTAGGAATTTGGCTGGTCTTTTATTACAAAAGCATCTTGATTTAGAGTTTGACGCTTCGATGGAAAGCCTTTGGAATACCGTGACCCTCTATGGAGCGGTCTTGGAGCAACTACACTCTGATAATACTACTCTGATAAGCCTCTCAAATGAACAATGAGAGTTTGTCTCTCAGATAGTCCTCTTTCGAGATTTTTTCACACCCTAGCCTAATAGTACAACTCATTAGCATGATGACCGGAGCAACTTATCGCTAGTTTGTGTGACTTCTCAATTATAAAGCTGTCTTTTGACGGACACGTCTTCTTCTGGGGATGTAAAGACTTATTGGCATTCTCACGAGTCGCACGTTTAGAGCCACCCCCTTGCAAGAGTGGAGACTTAACAGGCTCCTAGGCTTCAACATAGACCCCCCAGTTAGGCGATGACGGGAATTCTCCTGCGCATAACACACGGACAAGTACACTGAGGTGTCTTGGTTTGTTTGGAGGCGACGGGACACTCTTACGCATCAGTTAGCTTGATGTGAGACTGTGCACAACCCCTAGTCTGATGGGCTACTTTGGTTAAGTGATTTCTCATTGGTGCTTTGCCTTGATCTCTGTGTGGAGAACCAAGGCGATCTGCAATCATGATTTTAATCTTGGAGGGGTCAGGACTGACCTAAGGTTTCACTAGAGGCAAGGTGGAAACAACCATGGAGACTTGACCTGGAACTGACGTTGACAGAGGCGAATAAGCGGCTGCGGGAGCTCCTGTTTAGGCGAGACAGGGGGAAGTGTCTCGGAATTCGGTGAGACAAACTAGGGTGCCTCGGCTACACTATTGGCTGTCTCGAGTTGTGAGACAGTTGGTAGTGTCTCGGCTACAGGAAAAACTTTCAGGTGTCAGCAAACTCGGTTTTTGCACAGTTCTGGACTTTGGCATCCAAGCCTTGCAGGATTTTAGTGGTTCTTTGGCCACCTCTTCCTTCTTCATAAGAGCGCGAGCATGTGCGGCATGTGCATGGCATTTTTTGATGCACTCTTCCCTCGTCGAACGAGTCCTCTTGATGAGAACCCACTCTTCAATCGATGGCTTAGAGGATGCATCGATGACTTAACGTCGAAATGGCTGAATTGCTCGGTGCTTCCTTGACTCCAAGTTCGTATAGTAGCGAACTTCATCAACTTGTTCCAGGCCCTTGACGAGATGACGAGCGAAACGTTTGCACTGTCTCTGATGATCCTTCTTCGTCAGAGTTGGCACGGTTTCATCGAACGACTCCTTGACTAAGGAGGAGGAGTTATGAACAGAGACTCCAACTTGGTTGATCGTCGGAGGGGTGTTGCGAGGGGAAACCTCAGCAACGATTGGGCTAGACTCATCACTCTGGGCCTTCATCGGATCTGAAGACCAGTGAACCTTCTTCGAGGAGGAGATCTTCCTACACGTGCGAGGGGAGGATGATCCATAGGAGGAGGGTGAGATATACTCCTCAAACTTTTGTTGGTCGAACTCATACTCGACCGCTGCATCAAATAGGATCTTGATCTTTAGTTACGACACAACAGCCTCGGTAGAGAGGCTGTTGGCTCCCACTATGGTCACCAGCGTGTTTGTGTTGAAAATCAATTTCATTGTTGAACCTATTACAATGTTTATCATTTACACAGATTCAAAAGAGTTAATCTTTTTATAAGATTTCTCGTTACAACAAAAACAAAAAGAGATCTCTTAGAAACACACGCAGAGATCGTTTATCGATCGCTGCTTGCATGGGATCTTTGCATGTGTCAGGGACGCGTTAGCCCGTGGACCACCGAATCACAGATCCAGATTGATCGTGAAGAAGGCTCGGTGTTCTTATTTGGTTTTAGAAATAAGAATAGAAGTAAATAACCTTAGCAAGGTAAGATTAGTACTCTTCTCGAGATCAAAACAAGGTTTGATCTCAAGGAAGAGGTGAAGGCATACATATCTCTCGAAATCTTCCTCTTTTATGCTGAAGTTGGCCAAGATCTCCTCTCTCTCTCTCTCTCTCTCTCTCTCTCTCTCTCTCTCTCAAATTCATGGCTCTCTGCTCTAGAATTTTTCAGCACTTCGCCAAAAGATCAGATCTCATGATTACCCATGCATATGGATGCTAGAGGGTATTTATAAGCTTTGAACGCCGTGTTTGCGGATAAGAATTTGTGATTTGAGTGTATCTTCAGTTAGAATCAACTTTCTCATGTTTAGGGATATTCCCAAAGAAGTTAAGAAGCCAACAGACCATACAAATCCTAGGAAATCCATCAGAAAACGTGTTGAGGCATCCTCCCTGTGCGAGACACCTTGATGTGTCTCGGGGTGGGGGGGGGGGAGGGGGGGAGACACATTTTGTGTCTCGCACATGAGTGAGAGAAACATGTTGTGTCTTGCTAAAGAGACACATTATTGTGTCTCGCAAGTGAGACACACTGATGCGTGTCTTGTTCCGCGTTTCGTCGATTTGCGCGTTCCGTCACTTCTTCGTTCCGTCTTTTCACGCGTTCCTTTGTTTCCTTTTTGCATCAAATGATTTTCTTTGACTCAGATGATTATGTTAATCGTATCCTCTTTGTCTTGAGCTATGTTCGAGACCTATAGGAAATTTTTAACGCCTATAGTTGACTTGGTCCAATAGTTCAGGCGATGTTTGATCAGTTCAGGCAGACTTCAGAACATGCTGCGAAGAACGGGTGTTTGGTGGTAAATTTGTAGTAAAAAGAAATAAAAGAAATTTAATTTGTATTCTCTCGATCTTAATTACAATTTGAATTCCAATTATAAAATAGAGGAGAATTAATCTGAATTCTCCTCTTTGTTTAATTCTGGGTTCTTCATGGTAGCGATGAGATGCCTCCCTCGAATGCTTGCGTCGAGTTTGCTTCTCGTTGACGACCTGTACGTCTCAATTTCACTGGAACAATTGGAGAACTCTTCACGAGTTTTATGACTCAGAAAGAGTGCAAAACTCTGTCA
Source organism: Asparagus kiusianus (assembly GCA_022839385.1). NCBI lineage: Eukaryota > Viridiplantae > Streptophyta > Magnoliopsida > Asparagales > Asparagaceae > Asparagus > Asparagus kiusianus. Next base: position 48,318 of record BQKN01062301.1, read on the forward strand.
AAAGGGTTGTTTTAACTGAGTGACCGGTTAATGTGCCAAGTATCTGAATTCTTTGTTGCTGCAGAATGCTTTCCAAGTCTTGCCCTTGATCTCTATTCTTGGAAAATCGATTCCCCAAAACTCCAGTCCTCCTCAGATCATAGAAAATCTACTCTCCTTACTCTATGGAGTTTGTTTGAATTTATAGAGAGATTAGGGTGTAACTACCCCCCTAATCCGCTCCTAAATATGGGTTTAGTCGCCCCATTAATCAGGTGTAACAACCCACTCAAACCACTCCCCAAATCATGGGTAAAAAAATGATTTTAGGAACTGTTTGGATCACGTTTGAATAAGTCAAAGCCTTGATTTGCGTTCTGGGCATGCACCTGCGTTCAAACGTATGCCTTTGGATGATCGTTTGCAGCGATTAGAAGCTGTGTTTGCAGCAATTTGAAAGCTGTGTTTGTAGCGATTTGGAAGCTGCATTTGCAGCGATTTAGAAGCTGCGTTGATAGCTGAGGATGCAATGATTGCATTGTTTTGACTTTGAAACGTAATCACTTGTGTTGCAGGGATGAGTTCTGCATCTTGGTTTGAAGAAATTATTGACTTGTAATCCCTTCTAAATTTGTAGGAGAATCCTCCAATTGTAGCATTCCTTTGTTGATATGAAAGTCATCTGATTGTAACCTTCTTAGTCAAGACTGTTGGTTAAAGTCTGGCAGGGGTCAACTGTCTGTTGTGATTTTTAGACAACCTACAGAACCCCCTCTAAAGTTTTTGAAAATTCGTGGTTGACTGGGACAAATTTTCAGAATACTATGGATCACGAGATATTGTCACTTGATCATTCACTCTATCTGATTCGAAGACATCACGAACCCGGTTGTTGGAATGCTGAAATTCTGCTTCATTAAACCAAACAAGATAACTTTTGTGCCTTGACGACAATGAACTTAGTCAAACAAGCTAAAGTCCATTGTTATTAAGCCGAACTTGTCTGGATCCTTAAGATACTCCACTCAATCTGCGATGAGGTGTATTCTTCAAATTTTGTCTGGATCGTTGAGATACTCCACTCAATTTGCGAGGAGGTGTATTCAATGTTCAGAAAATTCTTGTATGAATTAATGAACACTCGACGCTCAACTGCAGGCATTAAAAAAAGCCGATAATAGTGAAGCTATCATAGAAACACCAGCTGCAAACTTGTTAACGAGGTCTTCTTCAGTAAGGTTGAACACCTTTTAGTTGAAGACAGATGCATCGTCGTGGTTGAGAAGGATCTTATCCAAGTTTGGCAAGAGGGCAACCTCATAGGAATCCACTTTGTCTCCTTTCTTGATCATCTCAATAGGGTCAATGATTTCAACAATATCGTCATTACTCTTGGTTGGAATGTTAAGCCATTCGAAAGAGTGAGTTGCGTGAAAGACTAAGCTCGAGCACCAAAACGTAGGGCTAAATCATGCGTTTGACTATCAGAATGTGAGGGTGCGTTTCAGAGATTGAAACCACTTATTCGAAAACACGAAAATCACATTTCGGGTAGGATTTTTACTTAGAATCTCGCATTGATTTGACTGCTACAACTGTATATAAATGGGCCACTGAGGTCAAATCAAAAAGTCATTTGACATTTCTCTTCTTGCTCTCTTGTCGAGCACTTAACATGATTCCTGTTCATCTTCTCCGGCGCTTAAACGAAGGGAAAATTCATTCTTAGACCCTTCATCGACCATTCTCTATTTTCTTTGCCACAATTAGGATGGCTCCCAAAAAGAAAATTGCTTCCAAATCAAAGATCGCTCAAGCTCAGGGTGCTCCTTCAACTAAAACCTTCGGTGATGTTCAAACCACCACGCCATCGTTTTCGGTTTCTTCGATTAACGGTAGGTTTGGGCAATCGTAAGTTGTTTTGGCGGATTCTTTATCCTCACCCTTGATTGATGGTTTGCATTCTGCCATTAAAATACATAGATTATTCTCAGTGTTTCTCGATTTAGAACGCATGGTTAACTCCATCGTTTACGGTATTTCAACACAGGTTTGGCCCCTGCATTCTGAATTTTGAATGCGGATCTGGACCCTGCATTTTGAACTTTGAATGCGGTTCTGGACCCTGCATTTTAGGATTTCGGACGTGGGTCTGGATCCTATGTTCTGAACTTTGAATGCGGTTCTGGACCTTGCATTTTGGAATTTTGGACGTGGGTCTGGATTCTACGTTCAGAGTTTTAGACGCAGGTTTTGACCCTATGTTTTTGAGTTAAGTCCTTTTGTTAGACTGACTGATGATCTTTTCCATTTGCAGTGTGCTACTCCAATGAACCTCTTTCTTTCGATCATTACTTCGGTCATGCGGGAGGTGCGGAGAAAAACACAGTTTTCAGCTTTCACTTGGAATATCTAATATTCCAGGACACCAACAAAGAACGAGCGAAACTCATCACTTAGTCTTTCCCTGAAACCCTCAGATCTTTGGTTACAGACACTAAGTTTGAGACAACGGAACGTAAGATTTAAAAAAAACCATCTTTCCTTTTTGGGGACTCTGTCAAAATGGAACCCAAATGGATGTTTGAGTGAAACTACAAATGGCTGAGGGCCATCAATAATCGTCGCCTTTTTTTGCCCAACTTAGAGCGGATGTGGTTGATTTCCTATTATCAATACGCTTCTATCCCATGGTCCATGGATTAGGAACTCGTCCAAGATCAAGGAGGTGTTGCTACTGAGCACATCACCCCTCGTGGTACTCATCCGACTGGCTTTAACCACTTCGTAGATTTGAAATCGGGTTCATTCAAAAAGGAGCATCCTGTAGGTGAACCTGCTAAGCTGGCGGAAGTCTTTATTAGAAAGTTTATCTCTGTCAAGGGAGAATTCCCTGCTCAAGATTTCAGGGCTCCAATATGGGTACATTCAAGTGAAACCGATTGGCGGGCCCGGATGATAAACTTTGTCTTAGAGGAGCTGGACGAACCTTTGAGGACTTCGGAGTTAAGGACTCCAATACTAGCTACTCGGTATGAGATTTCTCCAAATTATAGCGGACTTTTTGCTATGCTAGACTTATAATCCTCACACTGGTACCTTTTTCACACCTACTAGTGAATTAGGCTTCGCTCTTCATAAGATGTTTGAGATCTCTGGATTGTCTTTTGGAGAATTGCCCTATGAGGAATTTATTCCCAGGAATAGGGAATTAGAGATTCTAAAACATGGTGCCCCGAAAATCTATGACACTTATTAGGAATTAATGTGCTATTTCTAGATATGTGCACAAACTACTGGGAAGAGAGCCAGTGGTGTGAAACAAGGGCAATGGGCAGAGTACCTTTTCCAAAATTTGTGGGACAAAGATGCAGAAGTGACTCGTTTAGCTATCAGTACTTTGGAGGAAATCAACAAGTGCATCAACGATGCAACCTCTCACTATACCTGCGACGTAGAGGAAGACGTCTTTCCAGCTTTTACCACATTTGAAAGCTTCCATTACCAGCCAGAATTCCTAATCTCCGACATGGCCTTGTTTGCAGGTTTCCTTACCCTTTGGTTGAAGCATTGCATAGTACCCAATAGACCGGTAGATGCTATCACAGTAGATGTACTATATCCAGCTGCTCTTCTGGCCCATGGACGGCCTTTGAATCTCCTTTCGGCCATGGTATGTTGCTTGCAGAGTGGCCTACGAGGGCTAGCCTCTGAATTTGTTGCTGTCAAGAAATTAGAATTAGATGGGAAGACTATCATTCAGGCTCCAACTCCTCGGGTGCCAATGCCATATATCTATTTGGTATCCTGGTTTGTATTACATTGCCCTTCAATAATGTCAATGCCTGAATCGAACGATGCCTCGGCCCCTCTCGTCCAACAATTGGAGACTGCTCGATGGGTTGGTTGGTATCTGGTTAAATTCCGTGAGATATTTAGGCGGGATTATAATTACGAAATTGCTTGCAAATTTCCTATTTTCGAGGGTGGTGCATATAGAGAGATCCATCAAGATACTCCGGGGCATAACTCTTTCTCTACACTTAGTAGAGGTGCCTTCTAGTGGCTCATAAATATTCGCCCGGACTATCTTATTTTCTGGCAAGGGAGGAAATGCTTCATTGAACCATATCAGCCTTATCGATTTTCTCGGCAATTCGTCTATGATCAAATTTACATCGGAAATCCAAACCCCACCCTTGCGTACACAGGTAATGTGTATGAAGGAGCAAGAGCTTGGTATTATTCGGTAGCGGGCTATACTGGTGCAAAGTTCAAGTTGCCACACAAAATACCCAACGTTCACACCTCTTTAAGCTTTTGTACCTGGTATCAGGCTGCTTCTCAAATTTTAGCCTATACTATGAATACTTCCTGCCTGAAAGCCATTCGAAAATGGTATGTTTGAAAGCGAAGTGCCAAAAAGTCCCGTGCGAGAGAGGTTAATGAATACTTGTCATATGAAGAGGCGATTACCGAAGATGACAGGCGACAATCACCTAAGGGGTTTGAAGAAGAGATTAGGGTGCCCGATGCTCATGAGGTGGAACCTTCAACAGTTAAGACTCAAAGTAAAAGTGCTACCGGGAAAAGAGTACTTGACTCAACTGAAGAAGCCGAGTATGATAAGTGAGCTCGACGAAAGTTAACACTCGAGCCTCCTACTTCTAAGCTTATGTCAGATGCTCGTAAAGCATGGCATGCAGAAGAGGAAAAGTGAGAGTCTATTGCTATGGAGCTCTCGTCTTAGCCTGGTCTCCCCACAGTTGGTCCTGCTTTAGGAGGCCCAGTTTTTTCTACTCATTCACTGAATGAGGAAGAGGGTGCAGATGAATCGTTTGCGGGGGATGCAGAATTTATCCCTAAAGACACACTTTACGATGCTGCTCCTACTGCTTCTCACGTTGAAAGAGATGAGCCTCTTGCTAAGGAATCCACAGTGGTCGTCTAAAAAGATTTAGGAGCGGATGAATCCCCTTCCGCTTTTGCGTTGTTACCACCTGTAGGAGACACACAACCCAGCCCCATAATCGGAGTCATGTCCAAACCTATTATCGCTAAGAATCCATCAGCATTTTCATCCATAGATAAAGAAGGGCCTACAAATTATGAACATTCCTCTCATAGCGATGATGTGAATGATGCAGATGATGGTGGTGATCAAGGTAAAGATAATGAAGATAATGATAACTCGGGTGATAACAGTGATGATCTTAGTGAATGGGATATCCCATCACTCTCTTCTTCTTATAAAGCGTCAGCCTACGTTCCTCTACCTCTCATCGGTAAGCATTGTTCGTTCCGAATTACGACTCCTTTTCCTTCTGTTTTTAAACTGTTTTCTCACGCAGATCCTACAACACTTGAGGCGACCATCGTTGTTTCTCCTCCAACGCAACAACTTGTACCGCCATCATCTTATGTATCAGAGCAGCCTTGCTTGGAGCTCTCGATGGCAACTCTTCCATCGGTGACTTTATTAACGATTTCTTTGGCCTCGACGGAGGTTGTAGACGCGCCGGGATCATCCAGAACAACGGAATTTATAGCTCTCCAATCGAGTCCATCTTAATTGGATGTCGACAACCCTTCTCAGGCCACTACGCCGAAGTCACCTACTGGCCTCTTACTTGGCTCAACAACTTCGGAACTTTTAGTGCCATCTCCCATCGTCGTCTTGAGCCCAACAGACGTGCCTGATTTCCTTAAGATTTCTCTTGGTTATTTAAAGAGTCTAGCAAAGAAAGTGATTGAAGTTGTGCTGATCGGTCGAGGTACTTTTGAAACCTTCAAGCCTATGCTCATGAATAGTTTGAACAACCTCAAATTCGTGGGTGATGCTCACGTCGTTGAGTGTTACTCGGAAGCCATTTTACATCTAGAGGCACAACTAAGATTCTTGGAGGCTTTAGGTCATGCTGATATCCAAGCGCAGATTGCATTCACGTTTGAGGACATTCGAGTCACAGAAGTTAATAATTATGAAGCAGCTCAGCGTCACATAGCTGAGAAGGAGGTTCAGGTGGAACATCTGCAGAAGCTGAATGCTCAAAAACAAGCTGAACTAGCCCTCTCAAATACTTCTTTGGAAAACTTGCGAGAGAAGATTATTGCCACCGAAATAGAGTTAGCTAGATTGAAGACCCAGTTCAAGTGAGAACAAACCATTGTTACTGAGCTCAGCGTCAAAAGTGCAACTTCTCTGATAAATTATCGCACAGAAGCTAGTGCTCTCGAGGAGGCTAAGAAAAAAATTACTGCCATGTTGTCCAGTGAGAATGAGCTTCGGAAACGGGCTGAGATGCTGGTGCAAGCTGACTATAAAGAGAAACTCTCTGACATTAAGTCCCAACTTGCCTCTTTCAGTTTGATGAATTAATGAACTTAGTTTTTGTATCATTCTTTTGGTAGGAGCAACACTTATCTTATATTGCTTTGTTTTCTCTTGAACAAAAAGTGGTGCTGTTTTTGACTTTTCATCATTTCTTTTGCATATCATATTCTGACATGGAATAATGAAATGCCATTTTAAAATCATAGGAGTGATTGTCTATTCTTCTTATATTATGCTTTTGCTTTAAGTACTGGGAGAAACTTATAAGTACCAAAGGTGTAATCTTAACGTTGTGAGTTTGTGGCTCTATCGCTCTGTTGACGAGAGTCGATAAGTTAAAAGTATTATAATTGGAGCAACTTTGAGGACCTATCGCTCTATTGACGAGAGTTGATAAGTTAAA
>BQKN01062301.1:70916-91964 GCA_022839385.1 Asparagus kiusianus
AATTGCAAGTCTTCAACCCGACATTTCCGCCAACCTCCATTGGATTTTATCGTTGAAGCGCAATTCCATCCATCCTCCAACAACGTTGTTTGTCTACAATACATAGGAATACACAAACACTAGACAAACAACATTAGAAGTAAATTGTTTGTTAAACATCATCAAAACAAGAAGGCCAACATGATGCTATCTCGACAAAAATTAAAGAGGTTTTGTCGACTAATTTGGTTTTACATTCTGCTGATAACGTGCAGAGGTTCTAATGACACTTCTGCAAAAGGACGTACTACATGGCCTTAGAGATTCAGCACCATGTTTTGAAAATGCAAGAGTAAAAGTACCCCCTGCGTTTGGGCCTTTGATCCCAGGGCTAAGCCTTTATTGAAACCGGGCTGCGTATGTCTAGAACAACACTAGGAATTTGAACGCATCTCCAGATCATTGCGTTTGGCCTTGTCCTCGTATCCTTTAAACGAAAGGTCTTGTCCCGCTGTAGACGGTAAAAATCACCGCGGCGGACTGACGAACGAATTCGCCCATGAGTCGGGACCACTCACTTGGGCGAAGAATGGATCGTAGCCACAAAATGGGCTCGCTGACGCACGAGCCCCACATTCACCCTCACACGCCAAGTTGCGTGGACTCGCCAGTAAAGTGAATTCGCCTTCATAAGCCGAATCCGCCTACAGGGGTCCAAATCCGCCTACACGAGTCGGTAGTCGGGTTCTCGGGGACAAGCCTCCCCCACTTCCCGTGATGCGAGGGGAGAGAGCATAGTGCTCCACGCTCGTCAGATGGCCGCCCACAATTCAAGTGAGCAGACAGGCGTCAGATCAACCTGCATGCCCATGAATGCGGTTCACCTCAACCATCAGAGTCAAGAGCTGGAGCTGCCGGCTTGCGACAAGCTGTCCAAGCCCATTCAGGTACGAGGCGTCCATTCTCCTGCTTTTATTGAGAGGGAGGCATAATATCCCAGGACCGTCAGGTGGTCACTCGGTGGCTCACAGCGTAAGTGAGCAGACAGGTGTCAAAGCAGCCTACACCCTCATAAATACAGCTTACCTCACTCATCCAAGTGAAGGGCCAGAGCCGCCGGTGCTCGATGAGTTGGCCAGATCCACTCAAGTATCTGGCAGCCGCTATTATGGATACGAGGAAAGGCTTTCCCGCTCCTACGTGACGGCTCCTCGAATGACCACTCGTGGTGCAGGAGGGCAGCATGATATCTCTGAACAATGTATGGTCACATCCCATAATTCAAGGAGCAGCCAAGCTGTCTCTCTTCCGTTAAAAGCCTCTTTCAGCCACCTTTAAAAATGTAGAGGGAGGAGAGCAAGAAAAAAAGGAAGGAGGAGAAGAGGACCGACGCTAAGCTCTCTGCATAATTCTTGCACTGCAGCGCAATCTCCTAACTCCGAGCCCCGATCGTCGGCGAGCTAGAGGATTCGAACTCCGTCAACCCGAGCTTTTACTGAGTACTGAAGCTCCCCAGCAACCTCGATCGAATCATCCAAGGGAAGCAGACTCGGCACGAGCACCGAGTGAAGCATCCTACAGCTACCGAAAGTCCCCACAATTAAACAAGGAGGGCATTCCCTCCGCTTTTGTTGTAATTCTGATTGATTAGTTTGTAATAAGCCATTCTTATTAATACAAACGAGATCCCCCGTTTCTGGGAAAATCAGAAATTTACACCTACAGAAGATGGCGACCACAGTGGGAGAAGCTGTTTCCTCTAGCGAAATGGTGGTAGCTCAATTCGATGAGGTTGTTGTTGGGACGACTGTGAAGTCCCTGGAGATCGAGTTCGACCAAGCCAAGTACGAAGAGTACTTGTCTTCTTCCTCTTCCAGTGGCGATGCGTCCCGCAAACACCACAGAGTCGTGCGTAGGAGCCGACCTCAGACGGTCAAAGCTCTCGAAGGCTCTACCTAAGTCTCGACAGGGAGACCCGCTCCAGAGTCTGTCAAGGCCAAGCCACAGATCGAGAGCATGGGGCGAAACCCTGCTAGATGGGTCGCCAAACGACCCTCGGCGACGCCCGTCTCAGAAGAGACACCGGGCCATTCCGGCATAGATCATACTGCCACAGCCCACGTGGACGACCTTCCCTCTAGAAGAACTCGACAGCGGTGATGGCAAACGCTCGCTAAGCAAGAGGCTCGAGCCTTCGTCCCATACGACGGCTTGGACTACTGTACGAGCCCGAAGGACGTTCGACAGGGAGGCAACCTATCTTATGCTGGAAGGCTCTCCAAATCAGGAGCGCCGGCGGATAAAGACAAGGCCACCTGCTCAGGTGAACTTCGCTTCTCAGGTCACATCCCTGATGCGAATAAACCACCACGAGCATGCGAGTCTACCCAAAGGGGTGAACCCTCGAAGGCAGGCGGATCTTACCCGGGCCGCTCGACGGACGACTTCAGAGGCAGATCGATAGGTGACGCCTCGCCTACTTGCTCGTGTGGGCAGGGGGTTGAATCTCGCCCACACGTTAGAATTCGCCCAAGCGCAAGAGTTCGCCCGTCAAGGCAAACTCGCCTAGCTCCTGCATCTAAGCGTTCCACCCAGTGCACGGCAGGGGGTGCATCCTAGACCCTCTTGCACGATCATTTAGGCGATCCGTCTGATCTCGGAGGTGTCCGCCAGTCACCCACGGGAGACCTCCGGGATCACCTAGCTCGCAAACGCACTATGCAAGAGGCGAGTCCTCAGTGCCACTACGAAGGCTCATCAAGACCGTTCTCGCCGACTGTTAGTGTATAGAGACGGCGAAACCCTCGGTATTCGAGAGGCTCTCTCTAGGACCTTCTCGGCCAAGGCCTACTCGTTAGAGACGTCGCCGCCAGAAAGGACGCGCTACCGACGATCTAGAGCTCCCGTCCGTCACGATCAATATGATGGACAGGGGTAAGGGGAGACTTTCTGATTCTCCAGATTCGGACTCCAGCCTGGGACCTAACCTCCGGTTTGCCCAACGCGGACAAGGCGGCATATACCAGCGTACCCGTAGTCGTAAGGGGGTAAGCATCGGGTTTGATTACTCCACCATAGCGGCTCCCTCCTGTGCTGAAGACGAGGTTCATTCGGCGGCGGCCACATCCCAAACCTCGCATTCGAGTCAAGACGCACCGGCGAGGGTATACATGACTGAACTGGCTCATGAGCAAACAGTAGCTCAAAAGCTGCAGGAACAGCAGGCGACCATCGAGTCTCTAAGAGAGATGATGGAGCAACTTCTGAACAAGAAGAAGAAGAAGAAGAAAAGAACCCAACATCCCTTACCCCGGCGAACTGGGGACAAGGAATGGGTACCTCCCCGTCGCCCGACGACTGAAACGGAAGATAACAGTAATACGCAGTCCGATTACTCTTCCAAAACGTCACTAGGGACGTCGCATACCAGCAGCGTCCGCGACAAAAGGTTTGATGAGTTCCAAGACCAGCTCAATGCGCTAAAGCTTCAGCAAAACATGAACAAGCTGGGGGTGGTCCGTCCCTATCCTATCGAATGGGATATAGTCCCGTACCCGGCGAAGTTCAAGCTGATCAGCTTAGTACAATTCGACGGCAAAGGGTCGCCCTCGCAACACATCTACTACTTCATGGCGCAGACTGGATTCCTTACGGGGAATGACGCCATTCTCACCTGACTATTCATAGGTACCCTCAAGGGGGTAGCCTTTGAATGGTTCCGTAAGTTGGAACCTGACTCCATCAAGTCATGGGCCAACGTCGAAAGGCTCTTTTTGGCCTGCTTCTTCGACGACGACACAGAAGTGTCAATGGCCACTTTCCTTGCTGAAAAGCAACGGAAGTTGGAGTCGGTCAACGACTTTGTGAAAAGATTCCGGAACCGGTTGGTCCACTGCCGGGACCAAGTTTCCGAGTTAACATTGATCGAGATGTGCCGCAACAACCTGTCGATCCATATTTTGTCCAAAATAGGCGCGGTAGAAACTCGGACGTGGAAAGAGCTTGCGCGTCAGAGTGAACAGTGGAAAACATGATCAAGAGGCTAGAGGCTGAAGAACCACAACCCAAGAAGGGAGCCGCGGAGACGACTGTGCCAAAGAATCCCCCTCGAACGAGAGGAAAAGAGATCATGGCAGTCGATTCCGCCCCGACGCCGAAGGCTACTCAAAGGCCAAAGCCCAGACAATTCGAGCAATGCCCCCCACGGCAATACAACTTCAAGGAAGACCAAGTGGTGGTAACATTCGATACGCTACTCAAGAGCGGTCGAATCAAACTGCCAGAAGCCACGAAGCCTGAGGAGGCAGACAAAACCGGTGACCCGAGTTACTATGCCTATCACAGATTCCTTAGCCACCACACAACCAAGTACTACGTCCTTAAGGACAAACTCCAGGCCCTCTACGACGCGAGGGTTTTGAAGAAGGAGAAAGTTTAAAAGCAGGTGACTACGAACATGATCACTTTGAGCTTTGGGACAGATCTCCCGGAGGTTTAAGCTCCGCCAGGGGTAATTTCTATCCCCAAGGCGGTCTTGAAGATCACCAATGGCGATCCTCACAACCAGCGGGGGAAGGGTTTGATCCCACAGACTCTGCCATTGGGGCAGGTAATGTGGGTTCATCCAGACCTCCTCAACGATGAGCAATGGACTACAAGGCCTTCGAAGGAGGCTAAGGGAAAACATTGCAACGTCGTCTCTGCTATTCTAGGTAGAGATAACGCGGCAATAACCGCCCTGACTGATTCCGAAGAGGACACCAACGTCTTCACCACGAGAGCGGGGAAGGAATTCGCGAAGGAATATCCCACGAGGGCGGAGAACCCGGCTGGACCTCCCACGAAGCTAGCCGCGACAGCCCCTCTCAATCCGGACGAACCAAGCTCAAGCCGCCAACCTTTTCGGTTCAACGTGCTCACGCAGCTAAAAAGCATCCCTACGCGAATTACCATGTACGACCTCCTTCGGCTATCTAGGTCTACCCGGGAGGCCCTACAAGAGGCGTTAGCCGACTCAGAGGCGTTCTCCACCCATTTCTCGAAAGAGACAGGAGCAGAACAAGAATGTGCAGTTTGCTGCCAAATCGCCGAGAGACGGGTCCCGTGCATCACTTTCACTCCGGAGGACATGCTCATCAAGAGCACGTCTCATGATCGACCGCTGTACTTCACGGGATACGTCGGGTCGGTGAAAGTGGATCGGATCCAAGTCGACCCGGGTTCTGCGTTGAGCATCATACCCTTAAAGTTGATCAAACACCTGGGAATACCGCCAAAACATCTGTCCTCGACCACCACGACCATTTTTGGCTTTAACACCACGGGGACACGGTCGTTGGGCAAGATCCGCCTGAAATGCCGGATAGGCGACATGAAGACGGAGGTCACCTGTTACATCATCAATGTCGAGCCTTCCTACAACGTGCTCTTAGGGCGCCTGTGGATCCATGACAACCGAATAGTCCCATCCACCCTTCACCAATGCCTAAAATATGTGGACGACTACGAACGAGTGAAAACAGTGGTGGCCGACAAATAACCCTTCAAAGGCGTCGAAAACTACTTCACAGATTCCCTGTTGTACCAAGACCCCGTCAATCCACCAGTTGAAGAACCGGAGAGCGGCAACGAGGCGGATAGCGAACCTGAATACATCGATAACCTAATTCTAAACGACTTTGAGTCAATTGTAATCGGTTATGAAAGCCACCATGTAACCAACGCTGTTCAGGCGGAGAAGATTGTCATGAATGAAAAGTCCAACTTTGCTTATGTGTCGTCCTATTCTGCATCTGAGGATGATGAACCTAATGGCCTATGGGTAAAACTTTACGACGATCCCTCCCTACACTTGCCAGTATGCTCGTCGTACGTTGCAAGAACACGGTCGATTGAGTCGTCGCAAGCTGTACTCGTTGTGCCAGCCCGAAGTAATTATCAAAGAGACATTATTTTCGGCCGAATAGATCGTCCCCTACGCACCTTATGGGATGAATCTAAAGACGAGGACCCAGCGCCCTAATTTTCACAATACAGCCAAGTCGCCAGGCGCATGATGAGTGACATAGGATATGACCTCACTCGCCTAGAGGGTCTGAATGACGGCTGAGGGCACAAAACGGTCATTCGACCTGCCCGCGTGCCCAGGGGTAAACCCTCAAATTACTTCAACAGGACTCGGAGGGGCTTAGGCTACTCCTCTTCCTCATCAGACCTGTGCTGTTATGTCAACGAGGATTCCGACTACGCCTGTTCTGGAGATCAGTCGTCAGTAACCTCAGCATGGGACTCGGATGTTAGCGTGAGAGATTTGTTCGATGACCTTACAGTCAACATGGATACGATGGATCCCGCCGAAATGGCGGAGGATGGACAACTTCCGCTTTATGACGAGACATGGGATGGCCATGTTAACGCCCAGTGGAATAGTCGCTTCGAGCAACGGGAACCGCCGACCGAAGACGAAATCCTCCAGGTGAACATGGGCACTGACGCTAATCCCAAGCCCATATTCATCAGCGGCAGCTTACCTCATCAGGAAAAAGAAGATCTCATCACCCTCATACGGGAATACATTGACGTCTTCGCATGGAATTATGAGGACATGCCCGGCTTGGATCTGTGGGTCGCCATGCATCGCCTCAACATCAGCTCGGACACCAAGCCAGTCAAGCAACAACAGAGGCATTTTCACCCTCAGATTATAGAGGCGATCGAAGCCGAAGTGAAGAAACTCATCGAATCCGGTTTCATCAGAGAGGAGCAGCACCCCGACTGGGTAGCTAACATTGTTCTGGTCCTGAAGAAAAACGGTAAGATCCGCATCTGCATCGACTTCAGAGACCTCAATGCCGCATGCCCTAAGGACGAATTTCCTCTGCCCATCACGGATGTCATCATCGATAACACGTGCGGATTTGAGAGGATGTCCTTCATGGATGGTTTCTCAGGATACAACCAAATCAAAATGCACCCCGAGGACGAGAAGCATACTTCATTTCGAACACCCATGGGGGTATACTGCTACACGGTTATGCCCTTCGGGCTCAAGAATGCCGGCGCGACCTATCAACGCGCCATGAGCACGATCTTTCGAGAGCACATGCGGAAGACGGTGGAGTGCTATGTGGACAACCTGGTCATGAAGAGTCGCCACAAAGACGACCACCTCCAGGACCTGAGGGCGATGTTTAAACTCAAGAGGACTCACCAACTCAAGATGAATCCTACGAAGTCATTTCTAGGGATGTTTAGTGGTAAATTCCTCGGTTTCGTCGTCACAACGAAAGGGATCCGAATCGACCCGGACAAGGTGCAAGCTATTCAAGAGCTTCAACCGCCCCGGAACCTCAAAGAATTAAGAGGTCTTTAGGGACGATTGGCCTACATCCGAAGATTCATCTCAAATCTTTCGGGCAAATGCCAGCCGTTCTCCAAGCTTATGAAGAAAGGCACCTCTTTCGTATGGGACGAGCCTTGCTAGCGGGCCTTTGAAGAGATCAAAGCTTACCTCTCGAACCCACCCGTCCTTGCGGCGCCGATCTCGGGAAGGCCATTTCTCATCTATATACGGGCCATGGAGCATTCTCTAGGCGCCCTCTTGGCACAAAACGACGACGCGGGCCATGAGCAAGGTATCTACTACTTAAGTAGAACCCTATAAGGTGCCGAACAACGGTACCCGATGGTCGAGAAAGAATGTTTGGCCCTGGTGTTCGCCATCCAAAAGATGCGACACTATTTGGTTGGCCAGACAATCCATGTCATCTCCCGGATGAACCCCATTCGGGTCTTCATGACACAACCCACGGCGTTAAACTGGCGCCTGGCTAGGTGGGCACTTCTGCTCTCTCAGTATGACATCCACTTCATACCACAGAAGTCGGTCAAAGGGCAGGCCATCTGCGATCTCATGGCTAGTTACCCGCTAGGGGCGAAAACCGACCTGTTTGAAGATTTGCCAGACAAACAGCCCGAAGCCAACGTGACCTCGTTGCCGGAAGTGTGGCAGATGTTCTTCGACGGTGCGTCTCGAGAAGCCGCGAACGGCTCTATTGTTGCAGGAGTGGGGGTAGTTCTCATTTCTCCGCGTAACTACGTGTTGCCCCGGGCCTTTTCTTTGACAGAGCCGTGCACCAACAACGTGGCTGAGTACAATGCATTACTCATCGGGCTCGAGTTGGCAAAGGAACTAGGGGTACAGCATCTCAAAGCTTACGGCGACTCCTAACTCATTGTCAAGCATATGACCGGCGAGTACGAAGTTAGAAACGAAGACCTAATCCCCCTCCATAAAGCAGCTATCAAGCTAGTGGAGTCATTCGAGAGTTTTCGCATTGAGCACGTGCTACGATCCAAGAACACACATGCGGATGCCCTCGCCTCCTTGGTGGCTAACCTAGCCAAACCATCAAAGACGGCCCAATTGATCACTATGGCAAGCAGGAGGCTCTTTCGGCTGAAAGACGTCCCAGAAGCGAACACCACCCATCAGGCCTCGGAACAGCCCGATCCGAAAGATTGGCATCTCCCAATCATCGACTACGTCCTATACGGCATATTGCCCGAAGACACAAGGGAGCGAGAGTCTGTCCGGAGACGTACCACGAGATTCTACTATGATTCGACCACCAAGACGTTGTATCGAAAGTCATACGACGGTTTGTTGCTCCGATGCCTGTCGGGAGCGGAGGCCCAAGAGGCTCTGCGCGAAGCCCACATCGGTGCTTGTGGGGCTCATCAGCCTGGACCCAAACTTTGGGATAGTTTGTGAAGGATAGGCTACTTCTGGCCCGGGATGGTGCACGACGCGGTCGCTTACGCAAAGCGCTGCCACGAGTGCCAGATCCATGCCAACTACATGCACCAACCGCCCAAAGACCTGCACCCAACGAAGGCTTCGTGGCCTTTCGAGGCATGGGGGATGGACATAGTCGGACCAATATCCCCGCCTTCGGCGAGAGGTCATCGCTTCATTCTCGCGATCACTGACTACTTCTCTAAGTGGGCTGAAGCCATCCCCTTGAGAGAGATCAAGACTAATGACGTGATTAAGTTCATCAAGCACCATGTCATATACCGATACGGCGTACCCCGGCGTATCATCCATGACAACGGTACACAGTTCGTTAGCCATGCATTCACCAGGTTTTGTGAGAAGTTCCGAATACAAAACCTCTCCTCCACGGCCTACAATCCTTCGACGAATGGTCTAACCGAGGCCTTCAACAAAACGATCATCAAGATCTTGACCAAGTTGACTTCCACTAGCAAACACGACTGGAGCAAAAAACTTGGCGAAAGCTTATGGGCGTATCGCACGATGGTTCGTACGCCGACCGGCCACACACCCTACTCATTGGTATACGGCTGTGAGGCTGTGCTGCCATTAGAGATCCAAATCCCGTCCCTCTGCGTCGCCCTAGCAACAAGGATGAT
Source organism: Asparagus kiusianus (assembly GCA_022839385.1). Lineage (NCBI taxonomy): Eukaryota > Viridiplantae > Streptophyta > Magnoliopsida > Asparagales > Asparagaceae > Asparagus > Asparagus kiusianus. The sequence goes on from BQKN01062301.1 coordinate 80,334, forward strand.
AGCCGAAGATAATCACCAACAGCGTCGCGAAGCTCGAAGCGCTAGACGACAAACGACTAGAAGCTCAACAACACATTGAGTTCTATCAAGCCCGAATGGCCAAAGCATTCGACAAGAGGGTCAAACGCCGGGCCTTCAAGGAGGGAGAACTGGTACTCGCCGTCCGCAGACTAATGATTCTCACCTCCAAGAAGAAGGGCAAATTTCAATCCAAATGGGAAGGCCTATTCGTAGTAAAGACGGTCTATTCGAATGGAGCTTATCGCCTCGTCAAACCAAACGGCGACAAGATCATGATGCCCATCAACGGCAAATACTTAAAGAAGTACTACCCTTAGTTCTTCTTCAGACTCCCACGAGTACATAAGTCTAAACTGGTCCTTACTCCCTCCAACTGGTACACAAGGCTAAACTGTCCCTACTTCCCTCACGCTGGCGGAAGACCCCCATGTAAGTCGCCACCCACAGCACTCTCAAAGTGTGACCTGGGTCGCCTCCTAGTCCGACTTCCTTACGAGCGGGACCAGGCTTATTCCGCCACAATAACGTCAGACCGCTGGCAGAAGTTAATTCGCCAATCTTCCCCAATAAGATGGCGAATACACTAAGATCGCTTACACACGGCAGACACAGAGTTGCTCAAATCGCGACAAACCCCTACTGCCAGGTTAATACTTAACCTCCAGCTAGAGTCAGCTCGTTAATCCTCCTCGATAGGATGGTGAGTCCTCCAGAGTCGCTCACATCGCGGCAAACTGTTCGGCTATGTCAACTACCACCTCTAACCGAATCAGCTTATCAGTCTCCCTCGATGAGATGATAAGACCTCATAGTTGCTCCGATCGCAACAAAGCTTCATCAGGTTAACGATTACCTCCGATGACTGGCGTCGCTATCCCTACGGATAAGCACAGCCTAAGTAATGACTTACCATGCGACGTATCATTACTTCGGTTGATAGTCACACTCCTACGTCCCTAAACTATTTGACCTATTCCAGATATCCTAACATTCCCTTAGGATGACTGATGGGTAGCGGCCTACCACACGATGGCTCCTACAACAATCGATCGTCACATTCCCACATCCCTAAACGATTCGATTGTCGCCTGCGTCGTCACCCTCACGGACGATGACAATTATCAAGGGCGGCCCGACGAGAGTCACGCCCGATGGTTCCACCAAACGACAACCCACCGACTGGCGAGTCGAAGATTGGGGACATCGGCTGATCGCATGCACGAGCAGCCATTCCTGGTCTCAAGCCAAGTGTTACCCCCTTGGTCCTACTTAAGCTGCAACACGAAAGTCGGGGTTGACCCGACCCCCACGTCGAGGACAGCCAAAAGCAAGGAAGAGGCCAAATGGCCAAGTCCAAGACAGGTTCGCTAGAGAAGGCATGAGCAGCCTTACTCAAATGCCAAATAGCGCAGGCGAATTCAACCTAAAGACGAAACAAGCCAAATACATACCAACACCAGAAAGAAAATAATAAAAAAAAGAAGAAGAAACTGTGCATGAGAAACAAAGGCAGAAGCAAACCAAAGGCCATTACGGGCCAAAATTTACATGCATAAGTTTTTAAGTCATGATGCGCGCGGCATCAACTGAGTTACAAAAAGAAAAAAGGAAGAACAGAAGGGGCGCTTAGCCAAGCAGGCACTAAAGGAGCTTCAGTAGGCTGAAGGTAGCGATCTTAGCCTTGACTGTCGAAAGGTCCGCCGCACGCTGGGCCTTCGCCGCCTCCTCCTACTTCTGCCGCAGCTGGGCAAGGGCAGCCTCACCGTCGTCTTTCTCCTGGCGGAGGAGCTGAAGCGCTCGGTCCACCTCCCCAGCAGCGCAGCAGATTCTCCTGTTCTCCCGCTCAAGCTGCCGCAGCCTCGCCTCGCCGCGAAGGGACCCGACGTCTTCGAAGAAGGCGGCGTCTGTATAGACGTCATTCTTGGCCAACACCACCTGGTGCTGTTTGCGCAGACGCTTAAGGTCGGCCTCCTTCGCCTGGATCCGCTTCACCCGCTCCTCACGCTCGAGCATGAGGCACATCGAGAGAGGCGGTGGCGCGCACCTACCGCAAGTGAGGCCCATTTGACGGTGAATTCACTGGAAGGTTAAATTCGACCGTTGGCAAATTCAGACCGCAGGCGAGACCCGTGCGATGCTGATCTCGTGTTGCAGACAAAACCCGGCTGCTAGCGAGTTTAGGTCATTAGCGAAACTCGTAGGGAGGCGAGTTTGAGTTGAGGACCTACTTGGCCTCTGGCGAATTTAAGCAGCAAGCGAAATTCGTGAGATGGGAATTTGTCTCGACAGTTAAACTCGACCGATGGTGAGTTCGTACTGTAATTAAACTCAAGCGTCGGTGAATCTGTCCTCTAGTCGAGGATCTGGAATGCGGGCGAAATTCATGCCACGCGTCCGTTTGCGGGCCCAAATGCTTGCCAGCTAAGGCCTCTTTTTAATGCTCATTAATGGTGAAGCGACGGGACGCCTCGCCTCTTGGGTTCAATCCGATCGGTCCGTTTGGGGTCCCGAGAGGAACGACCTTTATTAGCGTGGAGCTTGAGGCGTCGTAGGATACCTGTGCCGTTCGATTGCTTGGGACGATAGATCCCAGCCGTCGGGTTCTCGAATATATATCCCGTACTTGCCTTCTTTTCAGCAAGGTTCTCACGTCTTTGAAATATTTTTTTGAGCGAGAATCGCTGCATAAACCCTCCATGGCCTCCGCATCTGACCATAGCTCCTCCGAGGGCGTCGGCTCCTCTTCCACCGCCGTCGACGTTGGTGCTCCGCCTGCATCCCCCGTGAGCTCGGTCCAGGGGTCTTCTGCCCCAGACCCCACGTCTCACCCTACGTTCGAGACCCTCCAGAGGTTGGAGGGTTTGGTGCACGGAATCGCCATTGCCATCGGCGAGGGTGCCGAGAGGTACTATGACGCGCTTCCCCTCGTGGAGGCGGGTCTAAGGGCGGTCCGTCACGTGGGTGGTACCTCGCTCGCACGGCGGTGTGAGCGGGAGCTTGGTCGCGTGGAGGGGTGGATGTACCGTCTCGAGGCCCTGGCAGCATAATCATTCGAGTCTTCGCCCGCAACGTGAGCTCACCTACACTCGAGTTGGACTAAACGAACCCGCCAGCGGTTTAGCATAGCCTTCCACGCAAACTCGCCGACACCCGAGCCTGTCGGCAGCATGAACCTGCCTGTACTTGAGTTGAACCTTCGAAGCAAGCTCGTCACCGCCTAAGGGGTTCCGCCTAAAATCGTTGTTGGCCATACCAGAGAAACATTGAATGGTGACATAGTAAAAGGAAGCGTGATAAGAAAACACGAACTTCATCAGATGCTTCTAGACAGTACATTTGAACAAAGTTATGATTTTATAACTAAGAAAGTCATAATATTATGTTCAAGAAGCAAAACATGCACCCAGTTTTTAAGACAGTACAGTTGAACAAACCTATGACTCCACAATCAAACGAGTCATAACACAATGTCAAAAGCAAATAAAACAAAATGTCTTAACACAGCCTCAGGCAAGAGGACCTAGTTCGACAGGCTAAAGGATGCGAGCTCTGCCTTAACTTTGGCCACCTTTCTTGCGTGGCTCTCCCTACCCTTGTCCTCAGCCTCCTTCCGAGCTCAATCCTCAAAACTAGATCTGGCGGCGACATCTTCCTGGCGCATAGCTTCAAGGCTCCGAGCCTCCGCCTTGGCGGTCTTGCCAACCTTAACACTCTCAGAATGGAATTCCTTCAGAGACGCCTCTGCCTGCTCTAGCTCTGCTTTTAAGCGGAGTACAGTGGAAGTGAGCTCGCTCACACGCTTTTCCAGGTGATGCTGCTGACTCACCCAGAAGGCGACAGTGGACTCCAAATCCGCTATCTCCCTGGAGCGGACCTCCTGTTCCCAGGCCTCACAACATCGAATTTGGGACAGGAAGGACTCCACATCGACCTCTGGCCCTTCCCGCGTCAAGATTTCCAGCCTCATCAGACGTGATTCCAAAAAGTGAAGCTTCTGCATGCAACGTGTGGCAAGCCGGTTTTCGCCCAATCGCCTAAAGTCGGCCACGTGGTCCAGAAGAGACTGTCTGAAGCCATCGTAGTTTCCCATGCCAAGGCTGACAAGGGAAATCACCTGCTTCGTAGCGTTCTCAAACTCTTCGATGCAAGCCGGAAAGGACAATGAGCCTGAAGAAACAGGCTCTTGACCCGGCGCAAGTGTTGCGATGGGTGGAACCTCGAGACAGGGTTCAGTTCCAGTCGAAGCGGTGGGGCTTGAGACAGGAGAAGCCGCGGGGCTCTCGGATTCTTCGTCAGAGATCAAGATGGGCTCAGCCTCGTGTTCTTCGGAAGGCAGCGCATCTTCATGGGCTGTGAAGCGCAATGATGACACAAAAAGGGGTCAGACGAGAAACACCTACCCATGCCTGAATGGGGGTTGAAGTAAAGACATACCTTCAGCGGCGGCGGCTTTTGCAGCACCCGAAGAAGATGCCTCCTTCCTCTTCTTCGAAGTGACACTCTTCACTTTCGGCGCCATCTGGAGGACACAAGAGAAATTTGGACTTCCCCTGAAGAAGACGACAAGAAAACTGCGGTCTTTCTTGACAAAGGGGAGGGGTACTAAATACCCTGACCCTAAGGGCTCGATTATACCCTTCAGGCCCAAACTATTAAGGGGAAGACCGAACAATCCGGATCCTATATGAACGGCTAGGATTCGGTAGTTCCTGGGCACGATCTCTAACTAACGACTTGAATCGGGCGTGGAGGACGAAGGGACCCATCGCACCGCATTTAATGCGAAGCGATGTGCCCACGTCTCCATAACCGACGTGCGCGTGGGTTAACACACGACCCGCTAAAAGCGGAGCTCGCCCATAACCGAAGTCGTTGTTAGTATAACCCCCGCGGATTCGCCCTCGGGTAAAATCCGCCTGCAGGCGAGACGAGTCTGTAAGTGAAATCCGCCGATAAAAGTCTCTTGCGGCCAAACACCAACCATCGCATGTTAATATATATATATATATATATATATATATATATATATAGAGAGAGAGAGAGAGAGAGAGAGAGAGAGAGAGAGAGAGCGCACGGGTAACAATTGCCAGAAACAAAAAAAAGATAATTTCATTCATAAAAAGGAAATCCTATTACAACAGGGAATCAAGGGCAAACTACAGAGCTCTCAATCGCCGTTCTGCCTCACGAATCTCCCCGGCATAGTGAAGCTCGAATTTCCTCAAGATCTCCCGACGAAGATCTTCTTCGGTGCGTGAGACTAAGTCCTGGATGGTATCCTTGACCTCCTTGAGGGCTCGATCCTTCTCCTCGACGGACTCGGCGACCAATTGCCTACGAGACTCAATATCCTCCAACTCCTTCGATACTTGCTCACGAGCCTTCTCTTGAATGGCCAAGGAGGCCTGTGCGTTCGCTATAACTTGCTTTAGCCTCTCTATCTCGGAGGATAGGTGAGAGAGGCGGTTATCATCTGTCTGCTGCGCATGGGCCACTCGTGCATCCTCGGCTTTGGCCTGCTCCAACTCCACGGACAACCTTGTCTCCAGTGACATGGTCTCGTTCAGACGGCGATCGCGATCTTCCACGGCTGCTCGAACTTCGCTTGAAGCGAGATCAACAACTGTGGAGCTCTTCGCGCGAAGGGCAAGCAACTGCTGGACAGCCTCCTCCACTTCTTTCAGACACTGAAAGTATGGCTTCGCCGCAGTAGCGCCAAGTCTCTTGATTAAGAAAAACACATCGTGTTCGAGGTCATCCTTGAACTCCTCGAAAGGACAGCTCTCCTCTTGGGCCAGCTTGACGCAGTCAGCCAGAGTATCTTGGAAGTTCATCAGGGCACGTGCCACCTTCCTTTTCCACGAGCGTTCCAAGGGAGAGAGAGCGGCCTCATCTTCCGAGGATGAGGTTACGATTGAAGTACTGGTGGTCATGACCGCAGAAGCAGCGATTGGCGCCGCCAAAGCCGGTACGACCGCCGATGCCGTCAGGGTAGCAGCTGCGGTATCGCTAGTCACCACAGACAAGGAAGTAGCCACCAGCCTAGTGAGAGTCCCCCTTTGAGCCGGAGACTCTCGCGCTGAGGGTTCATCCCTAACCGGTACTCCCTTGAGAGCAGAGGTTCCCCTTTGTTGGCCTGCATGAGCCGACACTTCCTCCTCCCTCGATAGCGCCTCATGAATTGAGGCGTCATCATCCGCCTCTGATTCACCCGAATGACCCACCCAAGAGGGGAGATCTTCCTTGCCAGCAACTGCATGGGAGGGGTCGGCTGCAAGTGTAAGGGGAACATTAACAAAAAACCCCTGGCACAGAAGGATCAACAGCGCTAAAGCCTACGCTTACCTGAACCCCCCGAGTTCTACTCCGTCTCCACTCCCCTCCTCTTCATCAGAAGGAATGGAGATCACTCTCTCGACTGCATCTGCACAGATTCAATATAAACAATCAGAGGGTGTGGACCTGACTTCGTACACAAGGATACCACACTAAAAGGTTACCTCCTGGTGTGAACGTAGGAGTCGTCGAAGCCCCCGCCGGTGGCCTCCCATCAGGCTATGGAGGGGCGTCCTTCGGGATCATCGGAACCGCCTCTGACATGATAGGGGGAGTAATCTCGATCGTCCCTTCACGACGGGCCTTCTTGGCCGCTTCTGCTCTGGAGCCTTCGGCCGCCGCTTCCCGCTGCTATTTAGAGAGCAGCGAATTGCTTGGAGACAGAAGGGGCATCCCCATCCGTCCGGCAATCACGCTCCGGGCTTGCTCCAGACGCTCACTCGCCCGGGTTAACTCGACAGGCTCCCTCCGTTCGCCAGAAGGGTCCGACGGAAGACTAGGGGAAGGAGCTCGCGTCTCGGGCACCTCGGTCTCATCCATACCCACGTCGTCACCCTCAGGGTCTTTGACAGGATCCTCTAAGAACCACTCCTTGGCAGTCTGACGTCCCCTCCGCCTCGAAGCGCGAGAAGCCCCCTCGGGCGATGCCCGTGCTCCACCAGACACGAGCTCTGGAACCAGAATCCATCGGGATTAGCGCTGGCACCCCGGTACCACCGGCAGTACAGGAGTGTATGGTGTAAGTCACGATCCTTCGCGGGTATTTCAAAACGAGCATGGGTACCACCGGCATGAGTCCAGAACCATCTACGAGCTCCATCCACCAGCCCCCCTTCGAAGTGCAGATAGGGATTAGCATTGCCCACGTACAATTGGTCGTACCTGAACTGGCGGGCAAACCTACAAGGGACATACGGCTCGAGATAGCACGTAGAACCCGTTCGTAGGACATGATACCCCGGCCGGATGTTCACCAACCATCGAAAAGCACCGCAGGAGAGAACTGTGTGATGGTCCGCCATCGACACATCCCTAAGAGATTCCTCATATCCTCCCCCACTAAAGTAAGGGAAGAAATGGCGAAAGTTATAATACCCGAAATGAGAGAGCGTCTTCCGTGCATCGGGGATGTCCTTACATTTCCAAGAGCACTTCTCTAGTCACTGAATGAATGGGACAAACTTGTCTCCTTGAAGAGTCGCTGGGGCACTCATCAAGCACTTGCAGTGGTATACGAACCACGCCATCAAATAAGTGCACGGCAGCCCCACCCTAGGGTTAGGGGTCCTGATAACCTCTCCTTCCCCCTCATCGATAGTCAATACGCGACAAAATTAGGTCGTCAGGGTGCAGAGTCCCCGATGGATACACGCTACCATCGCCGACACCAAGGAGTAGGACTTCCCATGGGCTAAGCAAACCACGGGATACACTACCTCCACAGGAAGCGCCTCAAAAGAATGAGTGGGGATCACACACCTCTTCAGCCACAACATGAGGTACCCCGCGAACAAAGCCTTACTGGAAATAGGGGACTGGGCCTGGTGATGAAACGAGTGGAAGATCATTCCGGATTTGAACCCGCCCTCGTCACGCTCAAGAACTATGGTGGTTTCCCCTTCGGCCATCCTCTTTTCCACTTCAGCCTGATCACATTCGCTTAGCGGTAGAGCATGCCTTCCTTTGACATCATTCTCGGGGAATAAATAGTCAGCCCAATTCTTGTGGCTGATCCCCTGGGCCCTTTTCTTCTTACCTTTGTGGTCGACCGCCCCCAAAGTATTGAGGCATATATGATAGTGACAGAGCAATTCCTATAGGGTCTCGACCACCGAAGGGGAGTGGTCTGAGAGTTGGTCGATCTCTTCTTGGCTAGGAACGTACTCCTCATGCGGGAAGTCTCCTAAAGGTAGGCCCGACACGTCGTACATCTCATGAAGGGCTATCCCGAGCTCACCATTGGGGGTAAAAAACGTACCACTGTCTGCACAATACAGCTCCAAGATGCTGTGGAACTGAAGAACACTGATCTTTAGACCATGTTGAGTGGCCTCAATGGCCGCATACAACTCCAAATGCTCAAGGTCGGAATTCTCGGCCAAGATATAATCGGTAATCTTGGACCACCAGGTTTGCTCCCAAGCGCAGAATAGATCCACCCAGGGGCCCTAAAGTCCTTTGGGTGAAAACTCCCGCCAGCTTGAAAGAAACGATGACGGAAGGTCTCCGCGACTGCTGTCGTTTCTCCAGCGGGCGCCTCGTTAAACGGTAGACCCGGACGCAAACCGATCACCCGTTTGCAGGAACTCTCCACCCCATACCCAGTCGTCGAGCCCGTGAAGACGCCACAAGTAACCCCGTCCTGAGTAGGGGTCAAATCCCAGTTCATCACTCTGGGGACTGCGAAGGATCGCAAATCGACGATGGAAAGCCCTCTCGGCATGCTGGGAAGATAGTAGTGGATCCCGTCCACCATGCGGAACCACCTACTCTCCTTGAGCAGCAGCGCGGAAGGATCGGGCGCAGCATCATCAAATAAGAATTGGGGCTTTTGTAGCTCCGTCCTGGCCTCGTCTGTCAACACCGCGTCGGTGGTCAGCTCATGCAGCATCAGATGGTGTCCATCAGTGACTCTCCTTTTCAGGCCGTCGGGCTTGTCAGTAGAAAACACGGGCACTGGATCCAAGGAGGGGAGTCGAGAAGGCGCCGTATACCCTGTACCTCTGGCGAGACCGATGGCCACGTCCTTCGGAAGAGCTCTGTCAGAGAAGGTCACTACAAGAAGGAATCAAAGAATCAAGACGGAATCCGCTATAAGGGCAAATTCGCCTATCAAGCAAGGGCGAGCGGATTCGCCTGTTGAAGGGGGAAATCCACTTAGTCCGAACGAGGTCTATCCGTACAAACGATACTCCCCTTCTACCAGAGAAAAGAGCCAAACTCGCCTATCAAAAAGCGAGTTCGCCCCTATCCAGGAAAGGTTGAGTTCGCCTGCGGAGACAGAAGTCGTCCTCTAAGGACAAATGCAAAATCAACCTAAAAAAGGCCAACTTTGCCCCAAGTCGGGGAAGCTGCCAAAGGATGACGGAATTCCAGGAAGATAAACGACAATCATCCTCCCAATCCGATGCCTGTAACCTACACGGGGTCGTCAAACAAACCCATTGACTTACCCAAGCGCGGCTCCGGTACACTGGCGGGTGCACCGGCGGAGAGACGGTCGGAATAGCGTCCGGGGCCTTTTCCCCTAGCGACACACTTCTTAGATTTCGGCGCCATTAAAAGATAAAGCGGGAACTCTCTCTTTAGAAATTTGTCAAGATTCCGGAGCACGGTAACTCCGAAAGGAAGAAAGTGGCTTATTTAAAAAGCAGAGTTGTCCACGTGGCCACGATCGCCCTTGAAAGGCGAAACCCTAACGGACAAGAAAAGTGGCCACGATCGAATTCGACGGCCCAGATCACCCCCAATATGTCGAAGGAACCATGTAAACGAGAAACGGGCCGGTCATAACCTAGAACCCGAACCGAGATCGACGGTTGTTTCTAGCGGTTGAATTCAAAAACCACGGCCACGATTCGAACGAGGCGCACGAAGCTGACGTCAGGTTGTCGAATCGCAGTGAAAGCGACATAACGGAACCACGCCACCTTAACTGGGAGGGCACAGAGCCCCACCAGCGGACATGTGGTTTACTCATGTTGAACCTGGTTCTGCCCCCAAAGGAAAGAACTTGTCGGCGGAAACCCGAGTAAAATCCGCAAGTCAGGTAAAGTTTCGCCTGAATGGCTCATCCGCCATCAGAAACAGGCGACTTGCCCGAAATCCTGAAACCAGCAAGGTGACTTTGGTTAAACCCACGCCCCAAGCGGCTAAGGGTCAGAGTGTAAATCTTAGCATTAAGCCTAAGAGAAACTACTCAACAACTCATCATACTAAGGGGAATAGTATGGCTAGCCCGGTTCAAACGGTAATCGGTAAAGGCAGATTAAACCCGTTGATAGCTGAGGGTTTGCTGAAAATCCTAATGTACTTGGTCAGCCCAGAACTTCTTTGTTCAAAGTATTCCAGACCACACGTAAGCCAGTTTAGGTCTGAAAACTTTGAAGGGGGTCTTGTAGACGGTAAAAATCACCGCGACGGACTGACGAACGAATTCGCCCACGAGTCGGGACCACTCACTTGGGCGAAGAATGGATCGTAGCCACGAAATGGGCTCGCTGACGCACGAGCCCCATATTCGCCCTCACGCGCCAAGTCGCGTGGACTCGCCAGTAAAGTGAATTCGCCTTCATAAGCCGAATCTGCCTACAGGGGTCCAAATCCGCCTACACGAGTCGGGAGTCGGGTTCTCGGGGACTATAGGCGTATAAAATTACCTATAGGTCCCTTCACACAGCTCGACGATGCCGATTCAACAAATGGACCATCGGGCGACATATCCAAGCACGACCGTTAGCCTGCAAACACCGAAGCCAAACGATACATGACGAAGCGAACTAACGAGGCTACGAAGCTAACGAACCGCACGTGAACAACGGAATGCATCCATTCGCATGCGGAATCAAGTCAACGGAGGATTCGAACTCAAACACCAAGGTGGATTTACTGCCAAATCAGGAACCCGACTTACTGCCAAATCTGGAATCAAGTCAAACGAGTCGTTTCCAGATCAATCAACCACACAACCGAATCACGGACATAACCGGAACCGAAAACAATGGGAAACGACGGAACCCAAACACCCGGGGGGGACTCGGCCGAAGCCAAGCCACCCTAAGGTGGCTCGGCAGCCGAGCCACCTCAAGGTGGCTCGACATGAGCCGAGCCACCTTGAGGTGGCCGGTTCCCCCTCCCCCCCTTGTGTGTGTTAGCCACACGTGCACACGGGCATAGTTCTGGTGCCCTATAAATAGAGGGGGTGATTGTTCATTTGGTTGGACTTTTTGGGAAGAACTTTTGGAGAGCCGAAACTCTGCCGGATTGTGACCTCACCTCGGAGTTTTGAAGGCTTGAAGACTTGGACACTCGGATTCGGTTCTTGACGAGCACCCGCACCAAACAAGGCAGGAGTTCGAAGGAATCTAATCCTCAGATCTACATCGTTATACTCCGGATCAAAGCTTGGTTCTTTGATCCCGAGATTCGAGCGGTTGTTTCCTTGGTGAAACAATCCCTCCCGGCTATTATCTCCTTGGTGGGATAATACCCGTAATACTTCGTAGATCTGCTCGGATCTAGATCGCGCGGTGGTCCACGGTAAACAACCCCGGC
>BQKN01062301.1:91974-113243 GCA_022839385.1 Asparagus kiusianus
TGTAACGGAATCAGCAATGAAGAAAGATTTGATTTTTCCCGCGAACAGGGACAAGCCTCCCCCACTTTCCACGATACGAGGGGAGAGAGCACAGTGCTCTAGGCTCGTCAGATGGCCGCCCACAATTCAAGTGAGCAGACAGGCGTCAGATCAACCTGCATGCCCATGAATGCGGTTCACCTCAACCATCAGAGTCAAGAGCTGGAGCTGCCGGCATGCGGCAAGCTGTCCAAGTCCATTCAGGTATGAGGCGTCCATTCTCCTGCTTCTATTGAGAGGGAGGCACAATATCCCAGGAACGTCAGGTGGTCACTCGGTGGCTCACAGCGTAAGTGAACAGACAGGTGTCAAAGCAGCCTGCACCCTCATAAATACAGCTTACCTCACTCATCCAAGTGAAGGGCCAGAGCCGCCGGCGCTCGATGAGTTGGCCAGATCCACTCAAGTATCTGACAACCACTGTTACGAATACGAGGAAAGGCTTTCCCGCTCCTACGTGACGGCTCCTCGAATGACCACTCGTGGTGTAGGAGGGCAGCAGGATATCTCTGAACAATGTATGGTCACATTCCATAATTCAAGGAGCAACCAAGCTGTCTCTCTTCTGTTAAAAGCCTCTTTCAGCCACCTTTAAAAATGTGGAGGGAGGAGAGCAAGAAAAAAAGGAAGGAGGAGAAGAGGACCGATGCTAAGCTCTCTGCATAATTCTTGCACTGCAGCGCAATCTCCTAACTCCGAGCCTCGATAGCCGGCGAGCTAGAGGATTCGAACTCCGTCAACCCGAGCTTCTATTGAGTACTGAAGCTCCCCAGCAACCTCGATCGAATCATCCAAGGAAAGCAGACTCGGCACAAGCACCGAGCGAAGCATCCTACAGCTACCGAAAGTCCCCACGATTAAACAAGGAGGGCATTCCCTCCACTTCTGTTGTAATTCCGATTGATTAGTTTGTAATAAGCCATTCTTATTAATACAAACGAGATCCCCCGTTTCTGGGAAAATTAGAAATTTACACCTACACCCGCATCTTATCAGAAGTCTAAATGACTATAATGATGACGAAGAGACCACACTTGGGCGGGAGTCTCGGAACTCCATATCACCCACAGTGATTACTTATAAATAGACCTGATCGGTCTTGTCAAGAGCCTCAAAATGCTTAAACTTCTATCTTAAACTCATAAACGAGTTTCTTCTCATTAATTCCAGAACTCCTCAACTATTTTGAATCGCCTCAGGTCATGGCTTTCAAGGGATCTTGCTCAAGAGGTGACGAAGGGGTGGCGCACAACATGCCATCGTCGGAGAATGCTTTTGGGTCCACCTCTGGACCGCCGTCGATGCCTCCCTCACCAATGTCCCATCATCGAGGTAAGCCATGTTGTCTTTTCTATTTGGCATCCTTTTTTGATAAGTTTTCTTTAAATCCCTCGAGTGGGTTCCGATTGATAATGACGAAGATCGTTCATCTTCCTAATCTTGAGCGTAAAAATAAGCCCCTGCGCTCATTGATGAAACGAAGGGTCAATCCCCTCGTTTCGATATGCTGGTTTAATCCTGCTTTGTTTAAGAAGGATGACGCAAGACTAAATCTCTTCGTTTTGGAAGGTCATAACGCAAGTTTAATTTATTGCATTCAAAATGATTCAACGCGGGTTTATTCTCTTGTGTCTAAGTCAATTTCGACGCAGGTCTAGACTCCTGCATTTGAATTCATCTATTTTTATTAACTTCGCTTTTATTTGTTTTGTTGCAAAGTAGGCCTTCTGCTTCTAAGCCTATCATATCTCATGATTCGGGCTATGCCCCTTCCATTCAACCAATCTCCATGATTCTCCCAAACGAGATTTTGAGTGGGTGACTTATGAGGCTTCTTATTTGGAACCCGGTTGTACTCACTTCCTCCTTAGGCGCTTAGAGAATCAGGTGAAACAAGCTTTCTCCATCGTGATGCATGGGTGGGGCTCCTTCCCTGAGTTTCAAGCTTCTATCGAGGAAGGGTTGAATGATCTTACTGAAGTCAACCTCCACCATGCTCGATGTTGTGTAGAGAAAATCCACCGCTTCTCAGGTTCTACTTGTTTCTTGGAGGAGCTGAAGCATATAGATTTGCGGCCTAAGATACAATGGGTCATAGGTAATGCTAGACTGAAAAAGAAAGTTACTAATAGAGCCCGAGCCTTCAGCATCTCGGAGAGGAAAGCTATCATCTGGAACTTGCAGAAGCAGCGTCGGCATGCCAGGGCCAAACTTGCTGCAGGGGAAATAACCCCACAATAGTTCAACATTGGGGATGCCACCTGCGGTGCAAGGGTTCGAGCAAAAAAGGAGGCCATCCAAGCGTTGCAACAAGAAGCTTCTGCTGCAGCTGCATCCCCTGATGTTCAACTCCATAAGAAGGCTGAAGAAGAGGTGCTGGCGAAGCATGAAAAGGACGTATCTAAAACCGAAGCTTATCTTTTAAGCCTCTCTTTATTTTAAGCCCTAATAACCCTTACTTCTGTTTTGGTCTTGTAATGACTTTGCATTATTTCTCCAAACACTTATTATCTGCATGAAATGAACTGCTGCTATATATATTGTCCTTTCGTTGCATTTTCTGTATTGTGGTCTTCTGAAATGCTCTGATCTTGACTTTGGATTAGAGACTTTCTCTGTTATTGTTAGAGTAGTCTCTGAAAATTCTCGTGTCAGGGCTAAATTTCTGCGTTTGAATGAATTCAACGTAGGGCTATCTCCTTCTAAAGGTCAAAAATGTAGGGTTTAGCCTTGCGTCTAAAAGACTTAAACGCAACTATGAGACTTGAAATGCAGCTATAAGACTTGCGTTCAGGAAGACTAGATGCATTCCAAATTGTTGGGACCTTTCCCCTGAATTAGATCATGCTGACAGTCATCTGGTATATTTTAGAAATTTTCTTTATTATAATAATTCTCAACATCTTCAATCGTCAGAGGTATAATGTTAACTTGACGACATACAAAGTAGGAGAAACAATTTACTACTCTTTGTTCAAACGAACTTCTAGGAGGCAACCCCCAATCAGACTTACCTAGGGGGGTTTGGAGCAAAGGGACGTCATAATCTACGTGTAATATTTCTTGAGAAACTTCCCATTAATCGGCATCATGAGTCTATCACCTTTTTTATTGATGAGATGGTAGGCTCCATTGGAATAGACTATCTCTATCACAAATGATCCTTCCTATTTGGGATTGAATTTTTCTTTGGTTTTATGTGTCATCACCATAGGTCGTCTGACGGCTAAGACCAAATCACCTCTCTTAAAAATCCGTTCTTTAACCTTTTTGTTGTAGGCTTTAGTAATACGGTCTTAGTATAACTCAATATGTTGCTGAGCTTGAAGTCACTTATCGTCTAAGGCTTCAAGTTCCTGGCTAACTGCGCCAGGACATTGAATCTGAAAGGAGTGCTCGATTCTCCGACTTCTTGAAGAAGGTTCTTATTGTACCACGTTTTCTTCTATTTCCCTTTGTCGATTGTCTTTTGAGGAACAGAACCCCCATCGTCTTGATGTTGTTCTTCTACTTCTTGAGCATTCTGATAATAGTCTTTCAGGTAAGCTTTTCTTGATCGGGTGCTAGGGTTGCCTCCTGGGTATGCTGCGAGAACAACCTCTCTTCTTATGAGTCGGTGAGAGGTTTAAGATGATCATCATTCTCATTAAGGGAGAGGCTAATCATATTAGATGGTTTTGTCGTGCCTCTCTTCTTTTTGGATGATGTGCTCGTCCACTATTGGTCTTCAACCAGGTTGGGATGGACCCACATGATCTCCCCTTTTAGGGTAGGGAGGGTTACCAACCCCCTGTCCTTCTGGCTATGTAAGTCAGTGTTTTTCATATGTATTTTCCCTTTATGGATGGGGAAAACACCATCTGTGGCTGCTACCGGAGGAAAATCACGGAACTAGACTGCTATCAAATTGGTGGATACAGTTTTCTGCTCGGGCTTCAGTGTGAGCACATTAGCATTCACCAGATTTGTAAAATATCTTTAAAGATATAACATTTTCTGGTGGGATATCCTAAAAACCTATGATAACGACAATAATTGGGGTCATCCACCTTTCCTGCTTCATCTGGTTTTCTGATCTCTGGGAGCTACAATTTGTTGTTCTTCCGAAGTAACCAGAACAATATGTCCACATGCTCTTCTTTGAACAAGTATTGCTTGGGCGCTCTTGGTTGGTTCGGTGCTTTGCCTTGCTTTTTAGGTGGTGTACACGGGTTGGCGTCAGCGGTCAAAGTCTCCTTTCCCTTGGAGCGCGGAGCATTGTTCTGATTGTGTTGCTATTGTGGCTTGGGTTGAGTAGCTTCTTTAGCCTTGACCTGGGCAATGATTTCTTCTGCTTGTTCTCCTTGTGAAACCATTTGTCTCCAGAAGCTACATTCCGCTACCCCCATTTGAGCGAGGAGCTGGGTCTGCAAGTTATGCCCGCAAGTCTCAACCAAAGTCTATTGGGTCATACCTGATGGGCATCGTAATGCCATGCTACGGAATGTCTCCATATAAGTTTTGATGGACTCTCCTTTCCTCTGCTTGGTGGTGAGGAGAGTCGAGATCGAGACTTCTGTATCATCTTCAAAGAACCTAGCCAAGAAAATCCTTTCTAGATCTTGTAATGACCATAATTTTTCGATACTGTTTTAAATAATTTTTCTGGTAATTAAATATTAAATTTTATTATTAAAGAGGATATTTATATTTTAATTGATTTTTTAGACTTTTTAATGATTTAAAAATCAGGTTTTATATTTATTTGGCTAATTATAAATTAAATTATTTTTATTTGAAATTTTTGTAAATTTTTTTGATGCATTTTGTTTTAAATAATTATAATATTATGTTACCCTATCTCTCCCCATGTCCGCACAACCAACATCACCCACACTGCACAACCACTCCTACTCCCTAAACAACTACCCACGTACACCTACACCCACGTACACATCCCAACTCCTCATTAAATAACTCAACAGCTTCTCCCTCTCTCCACTCATTCGTTCTCTCTCTCTCTCTCTCTCTCTCTCTCTCTCTCTCTCTCTCTCTCTCTCTTTCTCTATCTCTCTCTTCAAACCCAGCAAACCTAAAACTCCCTCCCCTCGCCGCCTCACCCAAGACCGCCGACCCCATCTCCCCTCCGGCTCCTGTCTCAACCGCGCGGCCGCCCAGCCTTGGCTTCGCCGCCGCCCGACGCCAGCGACCCCGAGACCCCTCCACGAACTCCACCTCGACCGCTGCCGCCTCCCTCCATCACCGCCGCGAACCGCCGCCCCCTGCCTCGACTTCGCCACCGCCGACAGCCCCAGTCCCCTCTCCTCTGACCACGCCCTTCTTCCCTCTCGCCTCCGCTCCAGCCACCCAACCCGACCCGCTGCAGCCACCTCACCCAGCCCGACAACCCCCTTAAGCCCTCCCGTGCCCTGTCCGCGCTGCGCCGCTGTCGATAGCCTGACCAGCGACCGCCAAGCAACCCTAGCTCCAGCCTCAACTCCTCCGCCTCAAGCCACCCAAGCCGCCGCGAACGACGCCGGCAGCTCCTCGCCATCAGCCCACTCTACAGACCCGAACCCCTGACCCTCAACCGCCGCGGACGACGCCGGCAGCCCAAACCTCCTCCTCCCCTTCTCTACCTCGCTGCTCAAGCCGAACGTCGCCGTTGAGATTCTGCCCGACGCCGCTGCCGAGTTCATCGCTGCCCCATCGCCGCAGCCCTCGCCGGAGCTCTTCCCGAAGCCGTGCCCCACGTCGGATTTGATCTCGCACGTCGACATCGACGAGTTCGACGAATACACCGAGGCAAGATCTCGCGTTTACATTGTTTTGTAACTAATGATTAATATCGTGATTAATCTGATAATTAGCCGTAAATAAATTATGTTATGATTAAAATGGTGTTTAGTATGATTATTATATGTAGCAAAATTATTATTGTGGTTAAAATGCAATTTTGAATATTTGTGTGGAATAGTAATTTTCGAGTGCACGGTGAAAATTTAGATGAATAATGTTGCCAATTGTATTTTAAGAGATTGTGGACATGAAATGACAAGTTATGTATTAAAATTAGAATTTACGAAATTTTATCGAAAACGAATTAATTAAGGAAAATTTATAAAATAGGAAAATATTACTTTCCATGCAGAAGGGAATTAATATAATTATTTTAAATTAGTTATAACGAGAAAT
Source organism: Asparagus kiusianus (assembly GCA_022839385.1). Classification (NCBI taxonomy): domain Eukaryota; kingdom Viridiplantae; phylum Streptophyta; class Magnoliopsida; order Asparagales; family Asparagaceae; genus Asparagus; species Asparagus kiusianus. The sequence continues at coordinate 98,188 of BQKN01062301.1, forward strand.
AGTTTTAAAGAATGATTTTGGAAAAAGAATATTATTATTTATAATAGTATGACTGAACGCCGTAGAGCACGACATTTCATGTGCAAAATGACATCAGTTTCTAGTTTTCTTTCTACCGTATGATTATTCTAGAAAATACTTAAGTACGGATATTTAGTATGAGGAGTTTGGATTTTCCAGTAGTGATGAAGTCCTTTTATATGTATTCATGTTGTAGTAATTGTTTATGCATTTCATGTTTATTATAGTTCTCATTTCTGCTTCATATATCTGCTTAATCATATATAATATGGCATACTATATTCATGATTTGTGGATATGTTGAGAACCTTAGTAGTTCATGACTTAGTGGCTTCATGCGTCATGAACAGACTTAGTGACATGTGTGAGTGTGTGGACTGGTTCAGGCGGTGAACCCAAGTTTCCAATGGCGATTATGGTTAACTTAGAAAAACGAGAAGAGTTGGGATGGGGAAGTCAGTGTTCATGTGATCGGATAAGACTGTTGATGTATCTTCCAGGCTTGCGCCGGTGGTTGGTGTCGCCACTGGGGTTAGTTTGTAGGGCTAAAGTGAAGTGTGTACATCACTTTAGTCAGTGGAATCGTTTCGTCACCCGAGTTTTGCTTGAGTTCGGACCAGGCAGAAAACGGTTTACGTATAGTCCCTTGGCCGCATGTGTAGCGGGATTGGATGCACATAAGGGATTTGTGAACAGCCATTTATCCGATAACAGGAGCGTTGACTCTGTGTGAGATGTAGACCACTGAGTTTTAGGTAGGTTAGTATTCGACCCAGTTACTGTATTTCCATAGCTGTATGTTACCATTAGATTTTTAGTTGTATGTATCATTGTATATCTTGTTAATATTATTATTGTCATAGCATGGGTCGTTAGACCGTTTTATTGGTTCATGTGAGATCTTGCCGTGTGCCATACACGCTGACGTACACCTGTTTTCTCTGGTGTGCGTCAGACTTAGGGGACGAATAGGTTCAGTTCGATGATGTGGCCGAGCCAGTGTATGTCCAGTCGGAATGTCCTTCCGATGGAGTGGAAGAACAAGCTGAAGCCGAGACTTGCTTTTCTTTCTGTTGATAGAACACTTTACAGTACTTTCTTTAGTTGGTGATAGATTTGGTTATTTTATTAGTATTTCTTTTTATTATGGACTATGTATTTATTATTGGACTGTTGTAGTAAGGGTATGTTGAACCCATATTTTATGTCTGGGATGATCTGTGATGATATGTTTATTTCTTACTCTGGGTTGTCTTTATATTCTTACTATTGTGATCGGGGACCTGTGACTGAGATTATACATTTGACGCTTAGCGTATTGGATTGAGAAGAAAAAAAATGATTTCATAAATATTTCTTCTCAATATAATACGTCGCGGGCTTGTTCACGTTCCGATTCCCCTGTATTTTGGGAAGCGGGGCGTGACAGATCTACTCATTTTTGAATAGTTCTAGCAGGCAGCTTTATGAACCACTTGAAAGCAACACCCTTAAGGGTGCCAAGAGACAAACGGGTCAGAATAGCATCGTTTGCTACCACATCTCCTATCTGAGACTTAAAATAGTAGATGTGTTGGTTTGGTGATCCTGTGTCATCGAAGGGCTGCAAGGTTGGGGTCTTAAATTTCGATGGATAGGGAGCTGTGTCCTATTCAGCAGGATAAGGCCGTACCACTCCTTCCTCGTGAAGTTTGCTCCTGTTAGCGATTGCGTAGAGGAGAGCCTCTAGTTCATCGACCTTAGATGACTGAGGATTCAGTCCTCTTTCCATCTCCTTCTCGTTTTCAGAAGAGGATTCCATGTTGTGAGTTTCGCGGTCTGAATTCTTAGGCACTTTTTTACTTTCCCTTTGAAATTGTTCTCCGGGAAGACTCAGGCCTTTGGCCTTTTTCTGCAGGGAGCTAGGCCAACATGTCCTTCATCTGAAGAAGTGTCTCTTGCTGTGCTTGGAGCATGACCTGATGTTCATTGACTCTTTTTGCTAAGTCGTCAGGACCTCTAGTCATGTACACGGGAGCCTCTCGTACTATGACAGAGCTTGAGGATTGAGATTCAGCAATTGATGAATGTTCATCATCGAAAGTAATCCCCTTGGCTAACTTGCAATAGTTAACCGAGCAGATAGCTCCTGTTCGGGTTTGTGTGTGGCTATATATCCCTTTAAACTCGTCACAAATCTCCCTGACGGTCGGGGAATGACTTCTTTCTGATTTATCCGAACTGTGAGCTGAGGCCTTTCCTCTGCCTATTACGTTAATAGTGACTTCGGGATATTCGACTTCGGAAATCTTCTTCTTATGATGACGTCATCGTTTGGCAGGCCTGGCGACTTTTGTTAATCGGTCGAACACCGATTGCCGAGGATCGGGTGCACAACAGGGGCATTCTGAAAGAACGGCAGAAATAAGCCGCTCACATTGGTATGAATGAGCTTCTTATTGCATCAGTCTCCCTTTCGACAACAATTCTCATAGATCAGAGACTTGAGAGGAATCTCTTTCTGATTGAGAGGACGAAAATGGAACCTCCTGCCCTTGAGTGGGTGAGACTGGTTCTTGTCGGACATGAATTTTTTAAACCCCTGTCGACCCCCTTGAACTTAGCAGACCACATCGCGTTCTGGAGAAGAAACACGAGGGTTGCATTGTGATTTACAAACCCTAGGCCGAAACTTACGTTCGGTTAATGGAACAGACCCTTGAGGGTCTTGTTTTAGGTGAACTATGTGTCGATGAGGCTCGCATTTATGTTGTATCACGTGAGGCTCACAATGGGGCTCGTTACCACAAAGTATGCGTTCAGGTAGAGGTTCAAGGAGGCGACCTTCATGTTGGTTCAGATTTCGACTATCTCGTAGATGAGCTCGTCGTATGGACCTTCACTTCTGCAAAAGGATTTACTGCATGGCCTTAGAGATTCAATGCCAAGTTTTGAAAACGCAAGAGTAAAATTAACCCCTGCGTTTGGGCCTTTGATCCCAAGGCTAAGCCTTTATTCAAACCAAACTATGTATGTCTGGAACAACACTAGGAATTTGAACGCATCTCCAGATCATTACGTTTAGCCTCGTCCTCATATCCTTTAAACGCAAGGTCTTGTCCCACGTCTTATCAGAAGTCTAAACGACTATAATGATGATGAAGAGACCACACTTGGGCGGGAGTCTCGGAACTCCATATCACCCACAGTGATTACTTATAAATAGACCTGATCAGTCTTGTCAAGATCCTCAAAACGCTTATACTTCTGTTTTAAACTCATAAACGAGTTTCTTCTCGTTAATTCCAGAACTCCTCGACTGTTTCGAATCACCTCAGGTCATGGCTTTCAAGGGATCTTGCTCAAGAAGAGACGAAGGGGTGGCGCACAACATGCCATCATCGGGGAATGCTTTTGGGTCCACCTCTGGACCGCCTTCGACGCCTCCCTCACCAATGTCCGATCATCGAGGTAAGCCATGTTGTCTTTTCTATTCGGCATCCTTTTTCGATAAGTTTTCTTTAAACCCCTCGAGTAGGTTCCGATTGATAATGACAAAGATCATTCGTCTTCCTAATCTCGAGCGCAAAAATAAACCTCTGCGCTCATTGACGAAACAAAGGGTCAATCCCCTCATTTCGACATGCTGGTTTAATCCTGCTGCGTTTAAGAAAGGTGATGCAGGACTAAATCTCTTCATTTTGGAAGGTCATAACGCAAGTTTAATTTATTGTGTTCAGAATGATTCAACGCGGGTCTTTTTTCTTGCGTCTAATTTAACTTCAACGTAGGTCTAGACTCCTACGTTTAAATTCATCTATTTTTATTAACTTTGTTTTTTTTTGTAAGGTGGGGATTCTGCTTCTAAGCCTATCACATCTCATGATTCGGGTTATGCCCCTTCCATTCAACCAATCTCCATGATTCTCCCAAACGAGGATTTTGAGTAGGTGACTTATAAGGCTTCTTATCTGGAACCCGGTTGTACACTCTTCCTCCTTAGGCGCTTAGAGAATCAGGTGAAACAAGCTTTCTCTATCGTGATACATGGGTGGGGCTCCTTCCCTGAGTTTCAAGCTTCTATCGAGGAAGGGTTGAATGATCTTACTGAAGTCAACCTCCACCATGCTCGACGTTGTGTAGAGAAAATCCACCACTTCTCAGGTGCCGCTCGTTTCTTGGAGGAGCTGAAGCATATAGATTTGTGGCCTAAGATACAATGGGCCATAAGTAATGCTAGGCTGAAAAAGAAAGTTGCTGATAGAGCCCGAGCCTTCAGCATCTCGGAGAGGAAAGCTATCATCTGGAACTTGCAGAAGCAGCGTCGGCATGCCAGGGCCAAACTTGCTGCAGGGGAAATAACCCCAGAAGAGTTCAACATTGGGGATATGCCACCTGCGATGCAAGGGTTCGAGCAAAAAAGGAGGCCATCCAAGCGTTGCAACAAGAAGCTTCTGCTACAGCTGCATCCCCTGATGTTCAACTCCGTAAGAAGGCTAAAGAAGAGGTGCTGGCGAAGCATGAAAAGGACGTATCTAAATCCGAAGCTTATCTTTTAAGCTTCTCTTTATTTTAAGCCCCAGTAACCCTTACTTCTGTTTTGGTCTTGTAATGACTTTGCATTATTTCTCCAAACACTTATTATCTGCATGAAATGAACTGCTGCTATATATATTGTCCTTTCGTTGCATTTTTTGTATTGTGGTCTTTTGAAATGTTGTGATCTTGACTTTGGATTAGAGACTTTCTCTGTTATTGTTAGAGTAGTCTTTGAAAATTCTCATGTCAGGGCTAACTTTTTGCGTTTGAATGAATTCAACGCATGTCTGTCTCCTTCTAAAGGTCAAAAACGCAGGGTTTAGCCTTGCGTCTAAAAGACTTAAACACAACTATGAGACTTAAAATGCAGCTATAAGACTTGCGTTCAGGAAGACTAGATGCATTCCAAATTGTTGGGACCTTTCCCCTAAATTAGATCACGCTAACAATCATTTGGTATATTTTAGAAATTTTCTTTATTATAATAATTCTAGACAACTTCAATCGTCAGAAGTGTAATGTTAACTTGACGACATACAAAGTAGGAGAAATAATTTACTACTCTTTGTTCAAACGAACTTCTAGGAGGCAACCCCTAGTCAGGCTTACTTGGGGGAGCAGGGTTGGAGCAAAGGGACTTCATAATCTACGTGTAATATTTCTTGAGAAACTTCTCATTAATCAGCATCATGAGTCTATCGCCTTTTTTTATCGATAAGACGGTAGGCTCCATTGGAATAGACTGTCTCTATTACAAAGGGTCCTTCCCATTTGGGATTGAATTTTCCTTTGGTTTTATGTATCATCACCATAGGTCGTCTGACAGCTAAGACCAAATCACCTTTCTTAAAAATCCGTTCTTTAACCTTTTTGTTGTAGGCTTTAGTAATCCGGGCTTAGTATAACTCAATCTGTTGCTGAGCTTGAAGTCACTTATCATCTAAGGCTTCAAGTTCCTGGAGGCGCAGTCGATATTTCTCCTCTTCAGTCATTTCAGTCGCGAAAGTGACTCTCAGGGAAGGGATTTGAATTTCTAGTAGTAGCACAGCTTCATAGCCGTATACTAAAGAGAACGAGGTGGCTCTTGTAAGGGTCCTCACCGTCGTGCGGTAGGCCCATAGACATTCGCTAAGTTTTTCATCCCAATCACGTCGGCTCTTGGAAACGAACTTTTTGAGAAGCTTCACAATGATCTTGTTAAAAGCTTCTTTGAGGCCATTTGCTGGTGGGTAATAAGCCGTAGATGTAACACTTTAGATTCTAAATTTATCACAAAATCTTTGAAATCCAAAGCTGACAAATTGTGTTCCATTATCGTGGACTATTCGTCTCGGGACTCCAAAATGATAGATGATGTGATGTTTGATGAATTTAATCACATTTGAAGTCTTGACTTCTTTCAGCAGGATTACCTCCGTCCATTTGGAGAAGTAATCGGTCACAGCCAAAATAAATTAATGTCCTTTGAAAGTCGAAGGTGAGATTGGTCCTATGATATCCATGCCCCACATCTCAAACGGCCAAGAAGTAGACATGGGATGTAAGTTCCCTGGTGTTTGATGAATGAATCACCATGGATTTGACATGCGTGATAATGCCTAGCGTAGTCAACTACGTTTGAAAATATTTTTGGCCAGCAATAGCCAATTCGTCGGAGGTGATTTCCCAACTTAGTCTCGGGTTGATGAGCTCTGCACATCCCGTCGTGAGCCTCCTTGAAAGCCTATTTTGCTTCCTTTCGAGAAAGGCATCGGAGTAAAACTCCATCGTGTGATTTACGATACAAAATTTGGGAAACCGTGTCATAATAGAATCAGAGGGCCTTTCGTTTGATAGTGATCGCTTCCTTAGAATTATCGGGCAAAATCACGTAAAAGACGTAATCGATATACGGGAAGCGGTAATCCCTGGGTTCAAGCTCTATTGAAGTCGTGGAGACTTCTTCTATCATTGTGTTTTCTAAACTTTCTTCTACGGGAAGCTTGGAACAATATAATTCACATCCAGTGATAGGAATCATGGTTTCGGCCCCCGGGGGTAATGCTAGTGAGGTTGCCAGCGAGGTTAAGATGTCTGCATAAGCATTCTGAGCTCGTGGAATATATCCAATGAAGAATCCTTCGAACTTCTTAGCTTGCTTTAGCACTGCGAAGTAGTACAGGATCAAATCCTCGTGGCGCATCGTGGCGCATTTTGTATTCCACTCGGACTTGATTTATGATGAGCTGAGAGTCATCGTAAGCCTCGAGATGCCGAATATTAAGTTCCTCGGTAAACTGTATTCCTAACAGCAGCACGTTATACTCAGCTACATTATTGATGCAAGGCTCAATCAAGGAAAATCCTCTTGGGATCACATGACCGTTCGGTGAAACAAGTACGACCCCCACTCCCGTAGTAATTGCTCCATGAGGATTTGCTCTGGATGCACCATCAAAGAATAACTTCCATACTTGCATAATCTCTTGAGTTACACAAGCTTCGGTAACTTCGTCGGGCAATTCTTCATAAAGCTTAGACGTTCCTGGCACTGGATGATTGGCTAAGAAGTTCACTAACGCTTAGCCTTTAACAGCTTTCTGAGGCATGAATTGCATGTCATATTAGGATAGGAGGATTGCACATTTTGCTAACCGATGATTCAGAGATGATGGTTTCGTCATCAGGACTCTCAAAGAATTTACTTTAGAAATGACATGTATTATTTCTCCTACCAGGTAATGTCACATCTTTTGGACTGCGAATACCAAAGCGAGATATTCTTTTTCGACCAGATTATACCAGTGTTCGGCTCCCATCATGGTCCTACTTAAGTAGCAGATAGCTTGCTCTTATCCTTGGTCATTATTTTGTACTAATAATGCCCCGAGAGAATGATCCATAGCCCTCACGTATAGTAGGAATGGTTTTCCTGATATCATGGCCATAAGGACGGGTAGTTGAGTAAGGTATTTCTTGATCTCCTCAAACGTTTTCTGACAATCTCCATCCCACACGAAAGATACGCCCTTCTTCTTAAGTTTGGAGAAGGGTTGGCAGCGTCACGAGAGATTAGATATGAATCTCCGTATATAAGCCAATATACCTTACAAGCCTCTAAGTTCTTTGATATTCTTCGGAGGTGACATGTCTTAGATAGCACGAATTTTCTCTGGATCAAGAGAAATTCCCTTACATGTAATGATAAATCCTAGGAATTTTCCGCTCGATACCCTAAGGAATGATTTTGTCGGATTCATCTTCAACTGATGTGTTCGTATGATGTCGAACATTGTCTTTAGGTCTATAAGATGATCACCTTTATATTGGCTTTTCACTGCTATGTCGTCGATGTAGCATTCAATCCTCTTACACAAATGTTCGTGAAAGATGGTGCTCATTGCACGTTGATAAGTTGCACCTGCGTTTTTTAAGCCAAAGGGCATCACTGTGTAACAATACACCCCCAGTGGTGCTCTAAAAGCAGTATGTTTTTTTATTTTCAGGATACATCTTAATCTGATTGTACCTAGAGAATCCATCCATGAAGGACATCCTCTCATATCCACAAGTGTTATCTATCATGACATCCGTGATGGGGAGTGGAAATTCATATTTTGGGCAAGCTGCATTGAGGTCATGAAAGTCGATGCATATCCGGACCTTATCGTTCTTTTTAGGAACTGGAATAATATTGGCTACCCAGTCCGAGTGTTGTTCCTCTCTAACAAAGTCCGAATCAATAAGTTTCCTGACTTCTGACTTGATTGCTTCCATGATCTCAGGACGAAACCGGCGTTGTTATTGTTTAACGGGTTTTATATCCGGATCAATGTTGAGACGATGCATGGATATTTTTGGGTCAAGGCTAGGCATGTCTTCATGATTCCAAGCAAAGACATCTATATATTCTTGAACGAGAGATATAAGTTCTTCTTTCTCTAAGGGTGATAAGCTTTTACTTACGAAGATAGGTTTAGGATCGGAGTCATTTCCCATGTTGACCTGGATCACTTTATCTTCAGTAGGTGGTTTGTGTTGTTCGAAATGCATATCCCACAAGATGTTAAGACGTTTGATCCACAGGTCATTGGTCAATTCAATCAACTCTTCATCACCCCTTGTATCTTCATCTGGGTGACTAGTTGAAACCATGTTTAGAGTCAAACTTTTAAAGAAAGGTCCAACGCTGATATCAGATTCCTATGATGATGTCCCAAATGAATGATCTTGATACAGACAATCACCGGTTTCAATTTTTGAAAGGGAGAGAGTTGTGACGTAACCTACACCTCTTTTGGTTTTCTGATAGTAATCCGGAAGTTTTCCTTCGGGAGTGAGAGACATTCGGATGGGCATTCGCCTTCCTTTCCTAAAATTTAAACCTTGTTTCTCATTAAAGTTATATCCCATTCATTTCATCAAATATATGGAATTAGGTTCGTAGTAATGGAATTGACAAACCCCATTTTCTTCTTCTGAACTTCCTCGTTTGAGTGATTCAGGTTTAACTTTACTGAAGTAGATCGGCTTCTGCCCTTTCCTTTTGGATAGGATTTTGAAGAAAGCATTCTGGGCATCTTCCAAGTCTTCATCTGAAGCGAAGGATGACTTAATCAGCAATGTTAGTGATACCTCGACGCATAATGTGTGTCATGGGCCGGTAGCTGCATTAGTATCATTCTGTATTTGTTCATTTTAAGATAACTCATCAGACAAGTACGCTAAAATAAAATCTTCATTAATACACCACTCGCCTTCACTCGGTACATTATTATTGTTCTCAACCTGGCGCATTACATTGAAGTTCATCTCCCATGGATAATCTTCCTCAGGATCTGGCTCGATGTTAGCTTCGTTACCACTGTCAACATCTTCTTTCTCCTATGATTCTCAGTAGAAGACAGAATCTGTGTGGAAGTTTTTCACCTCTCTGAAAGGGTACTTTTCCGCAATTAGGGTTCGGACTTCCCCCTCATCATTAGCATACTTCATAACATGATGTAGGATAGATGAGACAATGCGGTTTGCATGAATCCATGGTCGTCCCAATAATAAATTATAGGACATGTCCGCATCTATAATGTAACAAGTCACCTCAGACTTAAGATCTCTGATTTGACACCTAAACTTGATCTTCCCTAGGGGTTGAGTAATGTTGGCGTTGAAACCGAAGATAGTGGTCTGGGTGGTGTTCAACCGATGTAAAGGAATTCCTAAGACCTGCTTGACCCTGTAAGGCATGATGCTGAGTGCTGAGCCCAGGTCAACTTAAAAACGGCTGATTTTTTAGGATCCAATATACCTAGTGTAGTACAAAGGCCTGTCATGCTTGTGCTTGACATGCATATCGTCCTAAGTGAATGATATGCATGGTAGACTTCTTACTGCTTATAGACAGTGAATACAAGACTGGCCTTCAGAAGCTTCAGGAATCGGAGTGACTTGTGTGATAAAGCTTTATGTGTTTGTTAAAGCTTCAATCAGAGCTTCCTTGGTGGTTTTAGGCAATCTTAGGAGCTCATATAGGGTAATCCTAGCTGGTATGTTGGCTAACTACGCTAGGACATTTAATCGGAAAGGAGTGCTCGATTCTTCGACTTCTTGAAGAAGGTTCTTATTGTACTGGGCTTCCTTCTGTTTCCCTTTGTCGATTGTCTTTTGAGGAACAGAACCCCCAACATCTTAATGTTATTCTTCTGCTTCTTGAGCATTCTGATCATAGTCTTTCAGGTAAGCTTTTCCTGATCGGGTGCCAGGGTTACCTCCTGGGTATGCTGCTAGAACAATGCTCTCTTCTTATGAGTCGGTGTGAGGTTTGAGATGATCATCATTCTTATTAAGGGAGAAGCTAATCATATCGGATGGTTTAACGTTGCCTCTCTTCTTTTTGGACGATGTGCTCGTCCAATATTAGTCTTCAACCAGGTCGAGATGGACCCACATGATCTCCCCTTAGGGTAGTAAGGGGTACCAACCCCCTGCCCTTCTGGCTGTGTAAGTCAATGTTTTTCATGTGCATTTCTCCTTTATAGATGGGGACAACACCATCTGTGGCTGCTACTAGAGGAAAATCACCGAACTGAACTGCTATCAAATTGGTGGATACAGTCTTCTGTTTGGGCTTCAGTGTGAACACATTAGCATTCACCAGATTTTGTAAAATGTCTTTAAAGGCATAGCATTTTTTGGTTGGATGTCCCAAAAACCTATGATAACAACAGTAATTGGGGTCATCCACCTACCCTGCTTCATCTGGTTTTCTGATCTTTGGGAGCTGCAATTTGTTGTTCTTCCGAAGTAACCGGAACAAGGTGTCCACATGCTCTTCTTTGAAGAGTACTGTTTGGGTGCTCTTGGTTTGTTCGGTGCTTTGCCTTGCTTTACAGGTGGTATATGTTTCCGGTAAAAGTTGCTGTTTTCATTGATGTTCTCTTTTTCGAGATCTGTTACAACTTCGATCGTTACAACAGTATAAAATGAAAACAAAGGGGTTACAACTTAAACGAAAATAAACACGAGAGCCCGGTTTGGTACGGTCTCGCTTGCGTGGGTTGTTGGCCTGTGACGGGGACGTCGATATCCGTGGACCGCCGACTCTTCAAGATCCTTCCGGGAAAATCCGGCAGAGCTTCGTCTATCCGCGTGGGATATAGAAGCAGAACTTCGTCGATCCGCGTGAGATCTTAGAAGTTTAAAGCGTATATCTCGGCTAAACGAGATAGTAGCTCTTCTCAGTGTCGCCTGCGAAGGGCAACACCAAGGAACAGAAGGGGGGTGAATGAAGAAAAAGATGAAGACCTCTCGCTCTTCGATCCGGCGGGGCTTCGCCGCTCTCCTGCAGACTCTGACTCCTCGCTCCGGCAGGGCTTCGCCGCTCTCTTGCAGAACAATCCTTGGCTAAGATAATTCAGCCTTGAATTGAGTGCAAAATCAAGAGCCCTCCACAAAGGAGGCCAAGGGGGCTATTTATAGCCAAAAGGAGAGGGGGGGCTAATGTGAGACACCCCTAGGGTGTCTTGGCTTTGCCAAGACGACTCTCGGGTGTCCCGGGCCTGCCGAGGCCCATTTGGGTGTCCCAACGCAGTCCGAGGTCCTGCCGTTGTCCTGCCGTTGTCCCGCCGTTGACTCGCTGTTGACTTTTCGTCTGAACTCGGATTTGAGTGATTTCGGATGCGTTGGAATCGTGACGGCGAGCTCTGTAGGCCCCGATTGTTGGATTATCCGTGGGGTGATCGGGGCACAGCGGGCGTTGGTCCAATTACGGTGATCGCGGGGTTTTCGGTCAACCCGTATCCTCGTGATTCTGACATTCTGTCGGCTCACGTAATCCGTCGGTTTGCTTCAGTCGCTCACCGGCGTCATTTGAGCTCTTGTGAACTGGGTAGCGTCGTTCGATCGTCGATCGTTAACACCGAGCTGTGAGTGGGGACCTATCGGCAATTTTCGATGCCTACAGATACCCCCTCCAAAGTGTTTCGGACTCGTTTCTTTTATAGAAGAGACCGGAATACTTTGGATATGATTGGTCCAGCCTTCAGTCGGCCTAAGGGACCTGTAGTTCGCTTCAACTCTCGGCTCTTTCGATCTTCGGTTTATCCGGTGCTTTGTCGAATAACCGAAGTTGTTCCGGCGCTGCGTTTATCGCCTGGCCGTCGTCGGAGTCTCGAGTCTACAGCTGATGAGTTGAGTTTGGCTCGTGTCATTGAGTTGACTTTTGAACTTGCTATCCCCGTCACATCGTGTTGACTTGAGGGTTTCGGTTGACTTTTTGACGCAACGCGCTGTCCGGCGTTGACCTAAGGCTACGCGTTGACCGGCGTCCACCTTAGGGTTTTGGAACCGCTTGGGTTGACCTTCGTCGTCACGTGTTGACTTTCGTCACCACGTGTTGACTTTTGTCGCAACGCGCTGTCCGGCGTTGACCTAGGGCTACGCGTTGACCGGCGTCCGCCTTAGGGTTTCGAAACCGCGTGGGTTGCAACGCGTTGTCCGGCGTTGACCTAAGGTTACGCGTTGACCGGCGTCTACCTTAGGGTTTTGAACCGCGTGGGTTGACTTTTGGAATTCATCCACACATTTACAATTGGTGTGGAATTGGCATGTGTGGGATTCGGAAAAAGAATCGGGGGTCAAAATATTGCGCAGGGGGTCAGAGCATCGTGCGGGAAGTGAAAACCCGGGCAAACACCCCCGGGGTGCCTCGGCATGGCCGAGACACCCTTGGGGTGTCTCGGCAATGCCGAGACACCCTTGGGGTGTCTCGGTTTTGCCGAGACACCCCTAGGGGTGTCTTGGGTATTGTTGTGGTCCCTTCCCTTTTGTCTTTTACCTCTTTTGGCTCTTGCACATGGTCCCCCCTCACCTTTAATTTGAATTTCCAAGAGAGAAAAGCCCTCTCCCAAAACCGAGCCCCCCCTCTCCTTTTGGCTATAAATAGCCCCTTTGGCCTCCTTTGTGGAGGGCTCTTGATTTTGCACTCAATTCAAGGCTGAATTATCTTAGCCAAGGATTGTTCTGCAAGAGAGCGGCGAAGCCCTGCCGGAGCGAGGAGTCAGAGTCTGCAGGAGAGCGGCGAAGCCCTGCCGGATCGAAGAGCGAGAGGTCTTCATCTTTTTCTTCATTCACCCCCCTTCTGTTCCTTGGTGTTGCCCTTCGCAGGCGACACTGAGAAGAGCTACTATCTCGTTTAGCCGAGATATACGCTTTAAACTTCTAAGATCTCACGCGGATCGACGAAGTTCTGCTTCTATATCCCACGCGGATAGACGAAACTCTGCCGGATTTTCCCGGAAGGATCTTGAAGAGTCGGCGGTCCACGGATATCGACGTCCCCGTCACAGGCCAACAACCCACGCAAGCGAGACCGTACCAAACCGGGATCTCGTGTTTATTTTCGTTAAAGTTTTAATACCCTTTGTTTTCATTTTACCCTTTTGTAACGCTCAAAGTTGTAACAGATCTCGAAAAAGAGAACATCAATGAAAACAGCAACTTTTACCGGAAACAAGCTGGCGACCACAGTGGGAGTGTGAGAATGATCATAACCGAAAGAAGGTTTGATCGCTCGATTTGTGGATCTCTCGTTCATTGACGGAATCGAGAGGGGAATTTGGCTGTGGCCCTAACTGTCGTAAGGTTTGACCAAGGGAATTGTGTGGTAGAGACTATGAGTAGTCAGAAACCACTGAAAGTTTCGCGAGGGGAGATCAATTCATTGAATGATTAGATCTCATCTCAGCAAAAGAGTGTTTGTGAGAGTTAAATTCTGTCAAACAAGAATATTCGGAATTCGAATACTGATTTCTTATTCATCAGCGACCGGGTTATCCCTAAGAATACCCCGATGTGGTATTCTTTCGGGAACTTCCCGGTACCTCAATTCTTCTGAGGATACTAAGGATAGTATCTTTTCAGAAATTTGCCATTTATTGGCATCATGAGCCGATCACCATCTTTGGTGACTAGGCGATAGGCGCCGTTCGAGTAAACTGTTTCTACTACGAACGGTCCTTCCCATTTGGGTTCAAATTTGCCTGTCTTCTTGGAGTTAAGGATCATAGGACGCTTTTCGGTTAAGACCAAGTCCCCTTCCTTAAAACTCCTTTGTCGAACTTTTTTGTCGAAGGCTCGAGAAATTCTGGCTTGGTAGAACTCCCGTGTTAACACGTGTTGGCGTTAGCAGTCAAAGTCTCCTTTCCCTTGGAGCACAGAGCATTGTTCTGATTGCGTTGCTGTTGTGGCTTGGGTTGAGTAGCTTCTTCAGCCTTGATCCGGGCAACAATTTATTCCGTTTGTTCTCCTTGTGAAACCAGTTGTCTCCAGGAGTAACATTCCGCTACCCCTATTTGATCGAGGAGCTGTGTCTGCAAGTTATGCCTACAAGTTATGCCTGCAAGTCTCAACCAAAATCGATTGGGTCATACCTGATGGGCATCGTAATGCCATGCTGCGGAATGTCTCCATATAAGTTTTGATGGACTCTCCTTTCCTCTGCTTGGTGGTGAGGAGAGTCGAGATCGAGACTTGTAGGCGTATAAAACTGCTTATAGGTCCCTTAACACAGCTCGACACAATGATTCGACAAACCAACGAACCATCGGGCGATCGTTAAACCACAATATCGAAGCCAAGTGAGACACGACGAAGCGGATTAACGAGGCGACGAGGTTAACGAATCGCACGCAAACAACGGAATACATCCAATCGCGTGCCCAATCAAGCTAACGGGTCGATGAATCAACAAGTCATCCAACCGTAGAGTCCACCACATCAATCAAGATCGGGAGTGGACTCGAACAAATCAAGATCAAATCAAGATCATATCCGGACTCGAACTCAAACACCAAAGCGGATTTTCTACCAAATCAGGATCCGGACTGCCAAATCAGAGTCCAGATCAACAAATCAGAGTTCGGATAAACCGTGAAGCCGTAAAACAGCAAAATATCAAACACCTGGAGGGCTCGGCCAAAACCGAGCCACTCCTAGGTGGCTCGGCCAAAGCCGAGCCACCTAGGTGGCTCACCGAGCCACCT
>BQKN01062301.1:113343-130570 GCA_022839385.1 Asparagus kiusianus
CCGAGCCACCTAGGTGGCCGAGCCACCTGGGCCAAGCCCAGATCTGGATTTGAGTGCCTATAAATAGGCTTGGTGGTTCATTGTTTGAGGGGTTGGAATTTTTGAAGGCGAAGCTCTGCTGGATTGAGATCTAAACCTCAGAGTTTTGAAGCTTTGAAGACTTGAGCTTTTCAGATCTGGTTCTTGGTGATCATCCACACCAAACAAGGCAGGAGTTCGAGAGAGATCAGATCTGAGATCTACACGGTTACCCTCCGGATCAAAACTTGGTTTTTGATCCCGAGAAGAGTATCGATTTCGCTTGGTCGATTTCGATTACTTTGGGCGATTATTTCCTTGGTGAACTAATCCCCCCGGCTGTTATTTTCTTCGTGAAATAACACCCATCATACCGTGTAGATCCGACCGGATCAAGATCACGCGGTGGTCCACGGATTAACCCCGGCGTAGGTGAAGAACCCACAAAAGCAAGAGACCGCAAAACAGGATCTTGCGATTTGTTCCACAAAAAAGGAAAGTTGTAGTCTTTTTATTTTTCTTTGATTTTGTTGTAACCGGATCTTATAAAAAGACCGGATCTTTTGTAACCGATAAACAGTTGCTTAAGATAACAATGACATCAATGAAGAAAACGATTTTTCCCGCGAACAATCTGGCGACCACAGTGGGAAGTAGGAGCCACCGATCTCGCTGCCGAGATCGTTGCGCCGCAGCCACGGATCTCAATCCCGGTCGAGGAGGAGGTCGAGTATGAATTCGACCAATAAAAATTCGAGGAGTATCTATCATCCTTGTCCGGATCCACCTCCCCCCGCAAGTCCAAGAAGTTCTCCTTCAGGAGAAAAGTCCATTGGTATAAGGAAGTAGAGAATACCAACAAAGATCTCACCCCGATCGATGCCGAAGTTGCATCGAGTGAAGTTCCACCGACCTCCAACCAGGTCAAACCTCTTCTCGCTAATTCCTTCGCCGCTGAGGGCGTAGTGACTCTCTCAAAGAGAGCCCGCCAAAGGCGACGTCAACGCCTGACGCGGCAATTCGCAAAGGCGATGGAGTCCACTGACGGAATCCGCTACAATACGGATTTGAAGAACAGGAGAGGCAAACAGCCTCAACAACCAATGAATGGCAGCTCCTCTAAGCCGCCAACGAATGAATGGATCCGTGTCAAACGGAATCGTTCGACACTGGATGAGCGCATTCGCAAGCACCACGCACTGTCAGCACAGGCACGGGCTCAAGTCCAAGAAGCCCGTAGAAGATTGCAGAAGGAAGTGGCAAAAAAGCCGCCACCAACCCGCCAAGTATGGAGGCCGAAGTCTGAAGCAGTAACTCAGGCTAAGGAACAATCATTGCAGCCTTCAAAACAAGTTCAACCTCCCGAACCATCCCGAAGAAGGAGGTCAGTTTTGGAGCGCCTCGGTCCACTTCTCAAAGCTCCAGTTCAAGAACGTTTGGGCCCAATAAAAAAGCCTCGAACGATTCAACATGACGGGGGTCGCGGCCACCCTCAACATGATAAGGAGTTCATGGCAACTACACGCACCAGTTTGCGCATTGAAGTCCAGGAGCCCGTCGAGAACTCACGCCCAAAAAGGCGTGTTTCGAGACGAGTGACTCTTGAAAGCCCAAAGAAGGCAGTTCACCCTCAGAAGGAAGCGTTGTCGTCTGATAATGATAGCGTTATACCTGAGAAGTCGTGCCAACACACGACAGGTTACTCCGACCTTCAAACTGACGAGTTGTACTATCGTGTTGGGGGTACAAGTAAAACCAGGAAAAGGAGTCCTCAAAAACTAGAAACTCAGTGTCCCTGTTCCAAACTCATTCGAGCAGTATTTTCTGAGTGCAACTGCATCAAGACAGTCCCCGAAAGAACTTTGGTTTTCAAAAGGCTCAGTACCGAAGCGCCAAAACCAAGGCCTAGGCGTTTCCGACGAAGAAGAACGGTAGTCGAAGATGGAGAATTTTCGAGGGTCACCACTAATATGACCAGCAAAGGGACATCGACACAGGATAATCCCGAGTCGATTCCGGAAGTACCCCGGCGTGTAACTCGTCTACAGTCCGGAGCTATTATACGAGAAACTTATGGTAGGGTTCGGACAAGATTACCTTCAGAAGATGAAGAATCGGATGCCTAGTCTGCGGTCGCATCAGATAATACAGTGTCCAGCGAAGGACAACCCCGCGAGTCACTTATGATAAGCGCGGAACAAGTGGCCAAGATGCTCAAAGAAGCCATGGCCAAACAACAAGAGAGCTTCAGGTTCGAAATGCAGATGGCCATGCAGAATATGAGAGAAATGCATGACCAACAAATCCAAGCATTGACAAACCGACAAGGCGAACCAAGTCGTCATAACCAGGTGAATCAGGAAGATGAGGACGCACATGCGGATGAAGCTCACAATGCTAATAATCCTCCCGTTAATGCAGGGGGTGGTAACGAGAATGCCAACGAAAACACAGGTGAAAATTTGAAGATTAAAAACCTCGAGAGCAAAATCAATACGTTGATTTCTGCTCAAGAGATGAAGAAGACGGGCATTCCTTGTCCGTACCCGAGAGAATGGGAATCAATCCCGTATCCGGCGAAGTTCAACCTAATTAACTTCACGCCGTTTGATGGTAAGGGTTCACCCACTCAGCATTTGATTTACTTTAAATCACACTTAGGGGTTATTTCTGGTAATGAGCCTCTGATGGTACGGTCATTCATTGGCACTCTTCGTGGAGCCGCCTTCGATTGGTATCGCCGCCTCAAGCTAGGAAGCGTGAATAGCTGGGACGACATGGAGACTAAATTCCTTGCCAACTTCTTCGATGACGACACCGAGATATCCATCGGGTCGTTGCTTGACGAGAAACAGAAAGATGGGGAATTAGTTGATACCTTCGTCAAAAGGTTCCGGAACAAGGCGATGAACTGTCGGGACCTGATCACTGAGGAATTCATTCTCCAGACTTGCCACAACAACCTCGCATTGGACGTGTTGGAAGCAATGGGGACAGCACCATCCAAAACATGGAAGGATTTGAAGGTTCGAGGAGAGCAAGCCGAGCGATTCCTCAGAAGGAAGAAGGCGGAGAGAGGCCAACAGGCGACGAATGCTCCAACACAGAATTTCAACCCACGAGGGAAAGGTAAGGCACATACTAATGCAGTTGATGCTAATCAAACTTTCTAATTGCAACCTCAGCAACAGCCGCAACAACAAGCACCACAACAATCGCAGTCGCAATGGCGACAACGGCCTCAGAAGCAGAAATCTTCTGAGCCAAGATTTCCTAAAGTGTACTCCTTCAAAGATGATGAAGTTCCCGTCATCTTCAAGTACCTGTTGGAGAATAACAAAATCCAGCTGCCGGCGATTGTGGATCAAGAAGGGGCCAGCAAAGTGACGGATCCGAAGTATTGTGTATACCATAGAGCAGTCCATCACCCTACAAGGTCATGCTACCATCTCAAGGATAAGATCCAGGCGTTAATTGATGTAGGCGTTATAACCCCGAAGCCGCCCAAGAATGTAGGAGCAAATGCAGTATCAATTAGTTTTGGATCAGTACCCACAACATGGTTTGAACCAAAACGCATCACCAAAGTGGGAATGAAGACAGTAAACGATGACCCATACAGACAGCGCCAAAAAGGACTTGTGCCACACACAGCCCCAAACGGTGAAATCCTCTGGGTCCATCCTGATCTTATTGAAGATGAGCAGTGGGTGACTTCCTCGACCAGAAAGGGTAAAGGCAAGTCCTGCAACGCTACTTCCGCGATCTTCGAAGAGGATGGTGATGAAGCTCCTACCTTTCCGTTATCCGAAGAAGAACAAGAAGCTTTTGCCACTAGAAGCGGAAATCAGTATCACTTCAACTATCCATCACCTAGTGATCAGTTAGCTGAGCAGGGGGTGACTAAACGGGGACCAGCCAAAACTCTCATGGAACTGGGGGTGATTACGACTCCTAGACCGGTTGAAGACGCTCGACGACAGCCGGTTGATAAACAGAAAGAAAAGAGGCCCCAGGAGGTTCAGAATCCAAAGCAGTCTCGTTTCAATCGTCCGATTGGAAGAGATAAACTGGAAAGCTCGAACACTCCGCGCATCTTCGATATTATGGCTCAACTAGCTAACATTCCAGCGCGGATAACACTGTATGAGTTGCTACGGTTGTCTAAAGAAACCAGGGAAGCCTTGCAAGAAGCCTTGGCCAATTCAGAAGTGTTCCTTACTCAGATCAAGCCGGTGCCTGAAGAGCCAGAACTGTTGATTCAACACTGCAATATAGCGGCTAAAAACCTTCCCTGCATTACCTTCACCAAAGAGGATATGCAGACGAAGAATTCGAACCATGATCGACCCCTATATTTCATTGGGTACATTGGCTCCAGTGAAGTCAACCGAATCCAAGTGGATCCAGGTTCCGCTGTGAGTATTATGCCGCTTCGCTTGATGCATAGCCTCGGCATTCCAGTTAGTAAGTTGGCGTCCACAGGCACGGTTATCTATGGATTCAACACTAGCGGGTCAAGACCCTTGGGCAAGATCCGGATAAAATGTCAAATGGGTGATTTGAAGACGGAAGTCACATGTTATGTGATTGATGCCGAGACTTCATATAACTTACTATTGGGTCGACCCTGGATCCATAGTAAAGTTATAATCCCCTCCACTCTCCATCAGTGTTTGAAATATGTCGACACTGATGGTAAGGTTAGGACGGTGGTCGCGGATAAGCAACCATTCAAAGGGTTTGAGAATTATTTCACTGATTCTCTCCTTTATGGAAACGAATCCGATACTGAACCATCGGCCTAGGGCACGGACAGCGGAGAAGAAGCTGATACCAAAGCCGGACTTGATTACGATGGAGGTTTTGTTTTAAACGACATTGTACCCTTGGTAATCAATCTTGACGATAAACAATCGTCAGATGGTAGTTGTAACTGGTAACTTGCCAATAATGAAATAAATAATGATTTAGAGTACTCACTGTCTCTTGATGATGTGATAAAGGGATTGTATGATAATCCCGATTTATATACGCCGCTTCGATCGTCCTATATAACAAAGAAACACTTCCAACATTCTTTCGGAACAACCCTGATCGTTCCTGCCAAAATAGGAGGCGAAAAAGAAGTGATTTACGGTAAAGGAGAGAGTTTTCCATTACCTGATCATTTCTTAAGGGAAGATGAGAATGATGACAAACCTGGTCGACATTTATCTAAGTATAGTCCGGAAGCGCGTAAGCTCATGGAAAAACAAGGATATGATTTCACACTCGGAGAAGGTTTATACTTCGATCGAGGTTCCCGTATTCCAGCCAAAGCGGCATATGTACCAAAAGGGAAACCGGATGATTATTATAAGTTCAGACGAGGACTAGGTTATGTCTCTTCTTCAAAAGATGAATGTTGCTGGTTAATCAATAACCAATCATCTGAGCAATACAAAGATGGGTACTCGTCAAATTCCTCAGAATGGGATTCCGATACAAGTCTGGGGGAAGTATTCAAAGCTCTAATGACGAACATGGCTACAGCTGATCCATCCACAATGGAGGACGACAATCAAATGCCAACATGGGAAGACCCATGGGTTCATCACCTGAACATGCAATACGGTGATAGGTTTGAACAGAGGGAACCCCCTACTGAAGATAACATAGTCCAAATCAACATGGACGACGAGGCCAACCCAAAACCTATATTCATCAGCGATAGTCTTCCACCAAATGAGAAGGAGAAATTAATTGCTCTCATCAGGGAATATATTAACGTCTTCGCTTGGAACTATGAAGACATGCCAGGGCTCGACCCCAATGTGGCAATGCACCGCCTCGATATCAAATCGGATGCCAAACCTGTCAAACAACAGCAAAGATGGTTTCGTCCGCAAATTATGGAAGCCATCGAGGCAGAAGTTAAGAAATTGATCAACTCAGGATTTATACGAGAGGAGCAACATCCATACTGGTTAGCTAATATTGTTCCAGTCATGAAAAAGAACGGTAAAATTAGGATTTGCATCGACTTCAGGGACCTGAATTCGGCATGTCCAAAAGACGACTTTCCTCTCCCAATCACGGACGTCATCATCGACAATACATGTGGATTTGAGAGAATGTCTTTTATGGATGGCTTTTCAGGATATAACCAGATCAAGATGCATCCGGATGATGAGAAGCATACAGCGTTCAGAACACCCCTCGGTGTCTTCTGCTACACGGTGATGCCTTTCGGTCTAAAGAATGCAGGCGCCACATACCAGCGAGCAATGACTAAGATTTTCCAAGAGCACCTTAGGAAAACAGTCGAGTGCTACGTTGACGATTTGGTTGTAAAAAGCCGTAACAAAGAAGATCACATCAAGGACTTGAAGACGATGTTCGATCTCATGCAGAGTCATCAATTAAAGATGAAACCCACTAAATCCTTCCTTGGAATGTCCAGCGGAAAATTCCTTGGATTCGTCGTCTTCACTAAAGGTATACATATCGATCCCGATAAGGTGAAGGCGATACATGAACTGCAACCCCCTAGAAATCTAAGAGAACTCAGAGGGTTGCAAGGGCGTTTAGCTTACATCCGACGGTTCATCTCAAATCTTTCTGGGAAGTGTCAACCTTTCTCTAAGCTAAACAAGAAAGGTGTGTCATTTATTTAGGACGACGCCTGCCAAAAAGCACTCGAAGATATCAAAACATATCTGACGAACCCTCCTGTTCTCGTTGCACCAAAATCAGGTAAATCGTTCTTGATTTACATCAAGGCGATGAACCACTCGATAAGTGCTTTACTAGCACAAGACGATAATAACGGTCACGAACAAGTCTATTACCTAAGTCAGACCTTGGTAGGCGTCGAATCTCGATATCCAATGATTGAGAAAGAATACCTCGCATTGGTATTCGCAGTACAAAAGATGCGGCATTACTTGGTTGGACAGACGATTTACGTCATTTCTAATGTTAATCCAGTACGGGTATTTATGACTTAACCGGGTTCTATGAATTGGCGGTTAGCGAAGTGGGCCCTTCTCTTGTCCCAATATGATTTGCACTTCAAACAGTAGAAGTCGATCAAAGGACAAGCAATTTGTGATCTTTTGGCAGCAAACCCGACAACGGATACGGCAGAAGTATATGATGACTTGCCAGATGAAACCCACGAGGTTAACACTACATCGCATCAATAAGTATGGCAATTATACTTCGATGGTGCTTCAAGAGCAGCTAATGTGGCAATAACCCCCGGATGTTCTAAACTCTCCTCCGGAGTTGGAGTTGTCTTAGTTTCCCCGGGGAAGCATGCGATGCCTCAGGCTTATTCACTGACTGATCCATGTTCCAATAACGTAGCCGAATACAACGTGCTTCTCATTGGACTCAGTTTCGCTAAAGAGCTGGGGGTCGAATATCTCGAAGCTTTTGGGGATTCTCAATTGATAGTCAACCAAGTCCGTGGAGAGTATGAAGTCAGGAACCAAGACCTGATCCCGTACCACCAGGAGGCCATCAAAATGGCAGATTCTTTTGAAGAATTCTTTATTGAATACATCCCTCGTCTCCAGAACACTTATGCGGATGCACTAGCAGCACTAGCGGTATCACTTGCGCAGCCTCCCGAAACTGAACTGCTAGTCACAGTAAGATCGCATCAACTCTGCATACCCATACACAATATGGATATCGAAGAGGAAGATGATAGAAACATAAACGCCAAGGAGGTGAACTCAACTCAAATTGAGTCTGAGTCCCGAGATTGGCGTTTTCCTATCATTGACTACGTCCAATATGGTATTTTGCCAGAGGATGAAAAGAAAGGGAATCAATCCGCCGAAGAGCACTAAGATTCTTCTATAATACCGAGACTCATACATTATACCATCGAGGGTACGATGGTTTGTTACTCCGATGCCTTTCGAACAAAGAAGCAGAAGAAGTTCTTAAGGAAGCATACGAAGGAGAATGTGGTGCGCATCAGCCCGGTCCCAAGCTGTATGATCGCATCAGGAGAATGGGATATTTTTGGCCGACAATGGTTCATGATGCAATCAAATATGCCCGAGAATGTCATGCCTGTCAAGTACATGCAAATTATATGCACCAACCACCGGAACGTTTACACACGTCAACCACGTCTTGGCCGTTCGAAACATGGGGTATGGACATTGTCGGTCCTATTTTTCCCCCTTCAGTCAAAGGTGATCGATTCATTCTCGCAATCACGGATTACTTTTCAAAGTGGGCTGAAGCGATTCCGCTTAGAGAAGTGAAGACGAACAACGTCATCAATTTTATCAAACATCATGTCATATATCGACATGGCGTGCCAAGACGGATCATTCATGACAATGGTCCACAGTTCATAAGCAACGCTTTTGTCAGGTTTTGTGACAAGTTCAAAATTCAAGATATTTCGTCAACAGCTTATTATCCCACCTCGAATGGATTAGCTGAAGCTTTTAATAAGACGATCATCAAAATCCTGTCAAAGCTCGTGAAGACCAATAAACGAGACTGGGATGATAAACTCGGTGAAGCACTCTGGGCTTATCGTACCACCATACGCACACCTACAGGAGCTACCCCATATTCATTGGTATACGGATGTGAAACTGTGCTGCCATTGGAAATCCAAACCTCATCCCTTCGGATCGCTCTCGCAACGGAGATGACGACGAAAGAACAACATCAGAAACGTCTCGAAGAACTCAAAATGTTGGATGAAAAGCGCTTGGAAGCTCAACAACACATTGAGTTTTATCAAGCCAGAATATCTAGGGCTTTTAATAAAAAGGTCCGACAGAGAAGCTTCAAGGAAGGAGATCTGGTCCTCGCTGCTCGCCGACCGATAATCCTCAACTCCAAGAAGAAAGGTAAATTTGAACCCAAATGGGAAGGGCCGTTTGTGATAGACACGGTCTACTCAAACGGCGCATATCGCCTGATTTCTCTAGAGGGCGTCAGGCAATTAATGCCAATAAATTGGAAGTTCCTGAAAAAGTACTACCCTTAGTACATTCAGGATAACCCATTTACTTGGAAGTTCCTTGAAGAATATTATACTTAATATTCTAGAGGATAACCCAAAATCGTTTTTATCACCAAATTCCCTCACTGATCAATTTCAATTGACAGTGAGTCCACCAAAAGTGTCTTTCTGGTCCAAGTCACCAACAAATTCCCCTCTTGATTCTTTCCACGAACAAGAGGTCCACTTTCAGTCAGAGTCCCCTTTCGATAAATGAAAGAACTCCTTTTTTTTTCTCTTTGGTTAAACCTCCTCATGGTTATAACCGAAGTTGAAATTTCATTTCGATAAACGAAAAACTCATCTTCAGGCTAGATAACTAATCCTATAAAAGGTAAGTTTATCTAGATCTTCCAGATTCTCGGAGTGGAGATCCCACTTCTAGTTTCTTTTGCATTGGGAATAGAATATAAAATTCTTCCTTTCCAGAATCAAGGAATAGAATATAAAATTCTTCCTTCCTTGTATTCGGGTTCACCTTTACCCTAAAAGAAGACCGGGAAATAGAATATAAAATTCTTCCTTTCCCACACCAACCTTTTCTAAGAATTTATCAATCTAGGATTCATCCTAGGAAGTTTATCCCGAATCCTAAGTAGGGATAAGTCTGCGCCTAACACGCGCTGCCGGTTTAGCCTTTCTCCGTAGAAAAAGACACCAGAGTTCGATTCTGGGGTATCCTATCTTGAAACCTAAGAAGGGATAAGTCTGCGCCTGACCCGCGCTGCCGGTTAGTTCTTAACCGTTAAAAAGAACACCCGCCCACATATTCAACATTGTGGCAGGTTGTTATTAATAACACCAAAATCCATACCTTACACGCATGGGGAATTTTATCCTGAATCCTAAAAAAGGATATGCCGACGCCTAACACGCGTCGCCAGGTTAGTCTTTTACTATCTAAGAAGACACCAGAACCTAATTCTGGGGACCTTTATCCCGAAGCCTAAATAGGGATAAGTCAGCGTCTAATACACGTTGCTGGGTAGCCTATTCCCATAACAATGGCGAAGTCTACGTATTCGAAGTCGTAGCACAAAGTCTTAGAGAATTCACTCTCTTAGCACAACGTTACATGTGGAACGGATTTAGACAATTTGCATGCTAGCCCGACTCAAACGGTAGTCGGTAAAGGCTAATCAAATCCGTTGAAGGCTGGGAGTTAGCCAAAAATCCTAAAGTCAACGCCTAACACGCGTCGCTGGGTAACCTATTCCCGTAACAAATGGTAAAGCCTATGTATTCGACATCATAGCACAAAGTCTCAGAGAATTCACTCTCTTAGCACAACGTTACATGCTGAACGGATTTAGACAATCCACATGCTAGCCCGACTCAAACGGTAGTCAGTAAAGGCTTATCAAATCCATTGAGGGCTGAGGGTTTGCCAAAAATCCTATGAGTATTATGGTCAATCATTCCAAACAGAATGAGAAATCATAATAAAGATAAAGATAAAACCATGTCCACTAAGAGGATCAAAAGTCAAAATATCCAGCAAAAGAAATCATACATCAAGCCCATGGCTAAAAATCTGCTGACTAATCTTAGACAGCTTCTCATCATAAGCTTGCCTAAGCTCATCCTCCAATTCAACTCTGAGGGACTCTTCAGTGGTGGCTAGAGTCTTCACAGCAACCTCCTCCGTCTCAACCAGCTTCTGCTTCAAGGACTTCAACTCCTCAGATAAGGCAATGTGGGCTTGCTGATCCTGTACCTTCGTCATTTGAAGGATACTCAAAGTCTCTTCTTCTTCACGAAGTCCTTTTCTGAGCTGTTCTATCTTGGTCTCGCAAGAGGCAATAGAAAAATCAAGGTTGTCAAGTGAAGATGATCTAACAGCAATGTTGGCCTCAACTCGATCTATCCGATCCCGCTGCACCTGAATCTCGAACTCAGCAAGAACTCGAGTATCACGCCATGTCTGTAAATGGGTATCCAACTCGGCAGGAATGAATGAAGAGGCACCTGCATCACGGAGCTCACGTAACATCTGAAGCTCATGCTCTAGGCAATCAAGGTCATCAACTATAGCCTTCGCCAGATTCGGATATCCTGCATCCCTTATTGAATTTATTCTGGGGTCAAGGAAAGGCTTGAATTGGTGAAGGAAGAGTCCGCCGTGGAAGAGCTTGCCAATCATAGTGTTCACGAAGGAGAAGAAGGAGCGAACTTCTATGCAGATGACGATCTTCTCAGGATCGTTGTCTGATAACAACTCCTTCACAAGGACATGAAGCCGAGAAGAAGACCCTACACAAAGAAGGGGAAATCCGTCAAAAAGCCTTGATGAGGAAATAAATGACATTTCTCAGTTGCTTAATTCATACCTTCTTCCCCTTGAGTTACTGGGGGTAGTGGAGGTGTAACCGCTGTTGATGTATCAACTGGTGTAGTTGGTCTCACAGCCGGCTCAACAGGATCAGTCTTAACAAAAGCTTCTGTCAAATACAAAATGGAATTTTCAGATTCATCACATTATAGCTGCATTAGTCACAAAATGGCTAGTCCTATAATTAACCTGAGAAAAGGCACGTACCTTCAAAAGGACCATCCTCGGAATTCTTGGGGAGTGTAGATTCAGGAAACATATCTTCAGGCATTTAGTCATCAATCTGAGGAGAGCCATACATGAAGTGGAGCATAAGAGTGTCCATAAGCAAACCCTCCTCATCGAAATCATCAGTCGAAAAATCTGACACAAGAAAATATAAATGCGAGAGAAGAGTAAAGAGACTACGACCAATGGAAATGAGTTACCTCTTACGGATGTGTTAGCCTCTCTACTCTCAAGGTCCACGTTTGCCCCCTGCAATTTATCTGAAAGAGCAAGAAGCATAGAGACAATTAAGGGAGGCATGAATTTTGAATCATTCAACTCCTTTGTTTGCCATCTAAAGGATATATTGTCAATGGTAGATGTACCTGGATTCGCTGAATCGGGTCCTACATTGATAGTCTCCCTAATATCGGCAGCTTCTGCAGGCTTTTCTACCTGGTGTGGTAAGTCAGGCTCACCAGAAAATGCAAAATCATGAGGAGTAGGATCGAGACTCATCTCGCCTTCCTCACGCTCTCCTATATAAAGATGGAAAAACATGAGCTCGAAATTCTGAGTGATCAAGAGGATGGTCTATAAGGTAGATGTTACCTCCGTCACTAGCAGGATCATCACCAACCAAATCCATCTCAGGTGCTCGCAGATATGCACGTGGCTTGTGGGCTAGTCTCTTCCGCCTAGCGGCTGGGACAATAATGGGAGGTCTCGCCTGAGTAAAAGGATGGAATTCTTCTTTTTCATTAGCCACTATCCCTGAGACATCAAATAGTTGTCAAAATTAATAATTCCAGAGGACAGAGAGAAAAGATGGGTGATTAACCTCGCTCGAAATATTCCTCGTAATCTTCAGGATCTCCGCTTGAAACCTCTTCAGCAGAATTGAAGGTCTTTCTTCCTTCTTCGTCGATCCGACGAGTCTTGTTCCGCGTCCTCTGTGACCGAGCATCTTCCTGAATCGCACGAGAATGAGCCTAAGAAGCCTCCTCAGCCACTAACTCTGCAATCGGCTTCACAGGAACGGGTTTGTTAGCTGCTAACAACCACCTGCAGCTTAAGAATGTGAGCTTTAACTGACGCTCACACTCGGGAGACTGAACTTAGCACCAGTGCAACCCGTCATGGTCCATAGCCATGCCCGAAGACCGTCCACCAAACCGCCGTGAGTCCGAAGCTGCTGACGCGGGTTCCCGATATAAAGCTGGTCATAGCCAAACTGGCGAGCGAATCGACAGGGTAGATATGGCTCTATAAAACACTGATTCCTCACCCGGAAGGTCAGATAACCCGGCCTAATGTTCACTAGCCAATTAAAGCAGCCGACATCTAAATGAGTTCGATACTCCCTCGGACTCTCCTCATCAATCAAACACTCGCCGTATCGGCTGAAGAACTGCGGGAAGCAAGTGGAAAATGCCCAACACTTATGGACTTGTAGCTGCTTCCTGACTTCAAGAAATCCTCGCCCCTCCCACCTACCATTCTCAAACAACTATAGGAGGGGAACAGAGCGATCCGTGGTGTTAGGTACCGACATCATATCAGAACGATGAAGGACGAACCAAGCCATCAAATAAGTGTATGGAAGCTCCACCTTAATAAGAGGAATTCGAGCCGACGGTACACCTTCTTTCTGTGTGAAAGCACTAGAAATCTGTCGAAGCCCTCGATGAATGTTAGCTACCATCACCGGAAGAAGCGAAAGTTCCTTTTTGTAGGCAAGCTGAACCGCTGGGTAGAGCACTTCCAATGGCAAAATGTCACTGGACTGATACGGGACCACGCATTTCTTTAACCAGATAGCGAGGTAACCAGCAAGAAGGGTCATCGGCTGAATCGATGCGGTCGCATGCCACAAGAATGATTTAAATTTGGTCCCTGCAGGAAAGCCACTCTCGAGACTGTTAAGGGTATAGGAGTGAGCGTCAATCTTCTTCAACAGACCATTAACCTCTGAAGGAGTAAGCGTTGCCAGCTCACAAATAGCCTCACCAGAAGTTCTCTCTAAGTTTCTGAACAAGTAACATGAGAACTGCTTCAGGCTCACCTGTGACTTAGTCCTCTTCGCTAAAGGCTCAGACTGCGCCAAAGCAACATGGTAGTGACATGTGAGATCCCATAAAGTCTCATAACGGTTGGGCATGCGGTCCTTCAGCTGACTCAACTCATGGTTGGAAGGAAAGTACTCCTGATATAACATCTGGCCCAGCAAACCAGAAATCTTGTGCATCTCATGGAGAGCCAAGCCCAACTCTCCGTGCCCAGTCAGAAAAGTGTTTGAATCCGGGTTATAGAGCTCGTACAAAGCAAAGAAATGCTTAGCGCTGACGGGTAAACCATACATGGTGGAACGAATAGCTGCATATAGACCACAAGTGTGCAACTCCTCGCTCCATCGGCTTAAGACGTAGGTCGTCATACGAGCCCACCAAAGCATGTCTGAAGAATGAACCCAGGCATAGAATCTGTGGCGCGACGCAAGCATCTCCCGTCCTAAGTCGGTGAGATGATTCTTCAAAGTAGAAACAGAAGCAAGAAACTCGTTACGCGGCGGTGTATCCAGCCCCAATACTCCAGGTCGCAATCCAATGATATGACTCCTGCTCGAACCAGGAGCTGCATGATGAGTAATATAGCCGTAGTGAATGCTCTCATGCTCCTCCGTCAAACGCCACGACATCTCCCGTGTCACGGCCTGATGTCTGAGCTCAGTCAATGAATGATGACGAGAAATCTTAGGCAAATATAGGAAACCCTCGTCATCTTTATGAAGCCACTTCTCGGCACCAATAAACACTGCATCAGGGTCTTCAACAGAGTCACCGAATAAAAAGTTAGTCTTCCTGAGAGGCTGAACAGAGCTGATATCCTTCACGAAAGGCACATCAGTAATCAACTGTCGAAGAACTCGATGTCCACCTTCCTTCACCACTTGGGCAACCTCTGGCAACGTGCCCGAAGTAAACTGAGAAGTAAGTGGAATAGGTGAAAAATCATCAGAGGTCGAATAATACTCGTCACGACGCTCGTCCACTGCATGAGATAAGAACGCTCTGGAGGGATATTCCACTAGAGACAAGCAATTAAACATTTGTTAGTCTCAGTTATAAAAGGAAGTTGAACTCATCTTACGAATGGGTAAGATAGAGTCACTGCCATATAAAGGGTGAGACGATTTGGCCACATTATGCATTCATAAGGTAGGGTATATCCCTGCCTTATAAGGCATAATGCAGCGTCAAAACGCCCCCTTTATTTATTTTGAGATATGGTTTTGACCAAGCAAAACCTATCTTTAAAGCGTCAATCCTCGCCAAGGAGAATCAAGGCTCTTCCCGATTGTCTCACCAAGGAGAACAAAATGAGGATAAAGGACTAATCTACAAATCTCGAAATGCGCCAAAAAGAGAGCTCACCAGTGTATGAGGGAAGCACGCCATCAGCTGACGTAGTAGGGGGTTGACCTCTCGGGATATGCGACATAATGATCTACAAAATAAAAGAGGGGATCAAATACAAAAAATTTAGTTAGGGTGACAAACTCTAAACCTAAAATTTTACCCCCTCTTTATTATAATTAAACCCCTCAGATCTCCAAATTTAACTCCCTGAAATGCGAGCTCGAGGCGTCAAATCACGACCCTAACCCTCATATACAATCCCACAAATTCATAGACTGAATTAAATATGAAACATGTCAAAATTATGGAGGAGTTACCTGAAGAAAAGCTCGAGGATCCAATAAAAATCAGATCTTGAAAGAAGCTCGAACCACGTGCTCGAGGGGCCTGAGAGAAAATTTTTATATGGAGATTTTGAAGGATTTTTCAGTCCAAGATCAAAAGGAAAGGTGGATCTTAGAAGAATTTTAGGGTTTGAAGGAAAAAGGACGCACGAGGGAAGAGAAAAATCCAAAAAGAGGGAGAAGGGGGGCCGGCCCTAAAAGAGGAGAAAAGAGGCTCTTTTATAGTTGAACCAGTGTTGAACCGGACCAGACCAGACTGTACCGGACCAGACCAGTCCTGAACCAGACCAGATCAGTTCTGAACCAGACCAGACCAGGATGAATCAGTTCAAAAGAGGCTGAACCAGACCAAACCAGTCTGAACCAGGGCAAACCAGTCTGAACCAGGCTAAACCAGTGTTGGACCAGTCTTGAACCAGGTCGAACCAGTCTTGAACCAGGTTGAACCAGTTCGGACCAGATTTGAACCAAAATTCAAATTGAAGCTGAACTAAGTATCGAAACGACTTCAGATCGACCGACGGTTCAATCCCTCATTTATTCACCCCTCTCCCGCACATTCGGAAGGGTCGGAAGATTTTTTGAGCCTAATTACCGCCTTTTTTGGGTCATTATCAGGCCGGTTCAGCTCATTCGGAACTAAAAAAATACTCCAATAAGGTATACGAGTATAAACTATTCCCTATTTTTGTTGAGAAGTTTCTGGAGAGTATTTTTCTAAAAATATTCTTAAGGATAACTCAACAACACTCCGAAAAATATAAGAGTATAAACTGCTTTTCGAGACTCCAGCAGACATACGAGTATAAACTGTGTCAAAACGCCGGACAACGCGTTGCAAATGAAGACTCAACACCAACAATCGATGGTCAGTTCTATGTTGAAACAACAAACACGAGCTAAAGATCATAAAATCAGGAATTAACTTCAAGTTCGAAATTCCGACAACGGTCAGACAATAAATGCAGCATCGGAACCCTTGCAGACATTCGACAAAGCACCAAATAGCCTAGAGGATTGAAAGAATCAAGAATAGAAGCTATTCCAAGGTCCCGTTACACCGATTGAAGGTTGGGACAATCATATCCAAAGTATTCCAGACTCTTCTATAAAAGAATGAGGCTGAAACACTTTGGAGGGGGTATCTGTAGGCGTAGAAAACTGCTTATAGGTCCCTTAACACAGCTCGACACGATGATTTGACAAACCAACGAACCATCGGGCGATCGTTAAACCACAATATCGAAGCCAAGTGAGGCACGACGAAGCGGATTAACAAGGCGATGAGGTTAACGAATCGCACGTAAACAACAGAATACATCCAATCACGTATCCAATCAAGCTAACGGGTCGATGAATCAACAAGTCATCCAACCGTAGAGTCCACCACATCAATCAAGATCGGGAGCAGACTCGAACGAATCAAGATCAAATCAAGATCATATCCGGACTCGAACTCAAACACCGAAGCGGATTTACTGCCAAATCAGGATCCGGACAGCCAAATCAGAGTCCAGATTAACAAATCAGAGTTCGGATAAACTACGAAGCCGAAAAACAACAAAACATCAAACACCTGGAGGGCTCGGCCGAAACCGAGCCACTCCTAGGTGGCTCAGCCAAAGCCGAGCCACCTAGGGGTGGCTCGGTGGCCGAGCCACCTCCTGGTGGCTCGGCCAAAACCGAGCCACCATGGTGGCTAGGTGGCCGAGCCACCTAGGTAGCCGGCCGAGCCACCTCTTGGTGGCTCGGTGGCCGAGCCACCTAGGCTAAGCCCAGATCTGGGCCCAAATCTGAGCCCAGATCTGGTTTTGAGTGCCTATAAATAGGCTTGGTGGTTCATTGTTTGAGGGGTTGGAATTTTTGAAGGCGAAGCTCT
>BQKN01062301.1:130580-148984 GCA_022839385.1 Asparagus kiusianus
TGATCCCGAGAAGAGTATCGATTTCGCTTGGTCGATTTCGATTACTTTGGGCGATTATTTCCTTGGTGAACTAATCCTCCCGGCTGTTATTTCCTTCGTGAAATAACACCCATCATATCGTGTAGATCCGACCGGATCAAGATCGCGCGGTGGTCCACGGATTAACCCCGGCGTAGGCGAAGAACCCACAAAAGCAAGAGACCGCAAAACAGGATCTTGCGATTTGTTCCACAAAAAAGGAAAGTTGTAGTCTTTTTATTTTTCTTTGATTTTGTTGTAACCGGATCTTATAAAAAGACCGGATCTTTTGTAACCGATAAATAGTTGCTTAAGAGAACAATGACATCAATGAAGAAAACGATTTTTCCCGCGAACAAGACTTCTGTATCATCTTCTAAGAACCTAGCCAAGAAAATCCTTTCTAGATCTACCCATTTTTGAATAATTCCAGCAGGCAGCTTCATGAACCATTCGAAAGCAACACCCTTAAGGGTGCCAAGAGACAAATGGGTCAGAATAGCATCGTTTGCTACCACATCTCCTATCTGAGACTTGAAATAGTAGATGTGTTGGTTCGGTGATCCTGTGTCATCGAAGGGCTGCAAGGTTGGGGTCTTAAATTTCGGTGGATAGGGAGCTGTGTCCTATTCAGCAGGATAAGGCCGTACCACTCCTTCCTCGTGAAGTTCGCTCCTGTTAGTGATTGCGTTGAGGCGAGCCTCTAGTTCATCAACCTTAGATGATTGAGGATTCAGTTCTCTTTCCATCTCCTTCTCGTTTTCAGCAGATGATTCTAGGTTGTGAGTTTCATGGTCTAAATTCTCAGTCGCTTTTTACTTTCCCTTTGAAATTGTTCTCCGGGAAGACTCAGGCCTTTGGCCTTTTTCTGCAAGGAGGTGGGCCAACATGTTCTTCATCTAAAGAAGTGTCTCTTGCTGTGCTTGGAGCATGACCTGATGTTCATCGACTCTTTTTGCTAAGTCGTCAGGACCTCCAATCATGTACACGGGAGCCTCTCGTACTATGACAGAGCTTGAGGAATGAGATTCAGCAATTGCTGAATGTTCATCATCGGAAGTAATCCCCTTGGTTAACTTGTAATAGTTAACCGAGCAGATAGCTTCTGTTCGGGTTCGTGTGTGGCGATATATCCCTTCAAACTCGTCACAAATCTCCTTGACGGTCGGGGAATGACTTCTTTCTGATTTATCCGAACTGTGAGCTGAGGCCTTTCCTCTGCCTATCACGTTAATAGTGACTTCAGGATATTCGACTTCAGAAATCTTCTTCTTATGATGATGTCATCGTTTGGCAGGCCTGGCGACTTTTGTTAATCGGTCGAACACCGATTGTCAAGGATCGGGTGCACAGCAGGGGCATTCTGAAAGAACGACAGAAATAAGCCGCTCACATTGGTATGAATGAGCTTCTTATTGTATCAGTCTCCCTTTCGACAGCAATTCTCATAGATCAGAGACTTGAGAGGAATCTCTTTCTGATCAAGAGGACGGAAATGGAACCCCCTGCCCTTGAGTGGTTGAGACTGGTTTTTGTCGGACATGAATTTTTTTAAACCCCTGTCGACCCCCTTGAACTTGGAGGACCACATCGCGTTCTGGAGAAGAAACACGAGGGTCGCATTGTGATTTACAAACCGTAGGCCAAAACCTACGTTCGGTTGATGGAACAGACCCTTAAGGGTCCTGTTTTAGGTGAACCATGTGTCGACGAGGCTTGCGTTTAAGTTGTGTCATGCGAGGCTCATAATGGGGCTCGTTACCACGAAGTATGCGTTCAGGTAGAGGTTCAAGAACACGGCCTTCACGTTGGTTCAGATTTTGACTATCTCGTTGATGAGCTCGTCGTATGGATCTTCTCCTTCTTCGAGCTGTATTCTTCTTAGCTTGTTTCAACACCTTAGCAGCAATGTCGTCGGTGTTAACTGGATGTACCTCCGTCGTAGGCCTTTTACGACCTATTACACACTGTTTTGACGCGGGTGTTGGATTCTCAACTTGCCGAACAAGTTTGACAGAGGCTAAGCCCACTCTTTTAGAGGAGGGGTTGTTTGATGAATTTTGGCCAAAGGAGAGGGCTTTCTTTGGCATTTTAGCAGTAGTTTTGATCTCTTTGGAGATCTTGCAGGTGTTGTGCCTAGCCTTAGGGCTAAGTGATCCAGAGGAGAGGGCTTCCTTGTACTTGGCTTGATCAAACTCTACAATGAGAGTTTTGATGATTGTTTCAGTGAGATGAACGTCGGATTGCACCACCACTTCGTCGTCAGATAAGCTAGTCCCCAGCAGAGTTGCCATCTTTTGTTTGGTGAAAAATTTGTGGTAAAAAAATAAAAGAAATTTGATTTGTATTCTCTCGATCTTAGTTACAAATTGAATTCCGCTTACAAAAGAGAGTAGAATTGATCTGAATTCTCCCATTTGTTTAATTCTGGGTTCTTCACGGTAGCGATGAGATGTCTCCCTCGAATGGTCACATCGAGTTTACTTCTCGTTGACGACCCGTACATCTTAATTTCATTGGAACAATTAGAGAACTCTTCACGAGTTTTATGACTCAGAACGAGTGCAAAACTCTGTCAAAAGGGTTGTTTTAACCGAGTGATCGGTTAATATGCCAAGTATCTGAATTCTTTATTGCTGCAGAATGCTTTCCAAGTCTGGCCCTTGATCTCGATTCCTGGAAAATCGATTCCCCAAAACTCCAGTCCTCATCAGATCACAGAAAATCCTCTCTCCTTACTCTGTGGAGTTTGTTTGAATTTATAGAGAGACTATGGGTGTAACTACCCCCTAATCCGCTCCTAAATAGGGGTTTAGTCGCCCTCATTAATCGGGTGTAATAACCCACTCAAACCACTCCACAAATCATGGGTAAAAAAATGGTTTTAGGAACTGTTTGGATCACGTTTGAACAAGTCAAAGCCTTGATTTGCGTTCTGGGCATGCACCTGCGTTCAAACGTATGCCTTTAGATGATCGTTTGCAACGATTGTAGGCTGTGTTTACAGTGATTTGGAAGCTACGTTTGTAGTGATTTGGAAGCTGCGTTTGCAGTGATTTGGAAGCTGCATTGATAGCTGAGGATGCAATGATTGCGTTGCTTTGACTTTGGAATATAATCACTTGTGTTGTAGGGATGAGTTCTACATCTTGGTTTGAAGAAATTGTTGACTTGTAATCCCTTCTAAATCTGCAGGAGAATCCTCCAATTGTAGCCTTCCTTTGTTGACATGAAAGTTATCTGATTGTAACCTTCTTATTCAAGACTGTTGGTTGAAGTCTGACAGGGGTCAACTGTCTGTTGTGATTTGTAGACAGCCTACAACGGGTCATAACTTTTAAACCGTAAGTCAGAATTAGATAAATTATATATGAAAATCACGTATTTTATCAAGACGGGGATGACCAAATCGACCGAAGTTTGGTTTGCCATCATACGTTTTTCTAAATTCCCTCCGGTTTGAGAGATATCATGGGTTTTTGTCAGTTTTGAGCTTCTTTGCAATCTATAGGTAATTTTTACTGCCTACAGTCATATATTATGATGACTCCTCCGTGCTCTTGGGTTTGGTAGCCTATAGAGTCAAGTACCCAAAGAATATTTGATTCTCCCTTGCCTTCAGGATTAACCGAATATTATCCAAGTTCATCATGCTTCCCCTTCTTCCCACCATCACGACTGTTCTTAAACCCATGATGTTGCATCTCATGACATTTAACGTATAAACAATCTCCTTGACTCCTTGCACTAGGGAATTAAACAAACCTGTTTAGGAACATATATGAGCTGATGTTCTAGAATCCAGTATCCAACCTTCACAAGAATTGTTTTCTCCAGAAATCATCAACACCTCGACTTGTTGACTTTCATCCTCCAAAACTGCAAGTACGTCCACTCGTTGATTTTTCTCTATACCTAATACATATGAAGATTGGGCCACCCGATCCCCCATCTTTTGCCCCTTCAACCACTCAAGTCGTTTGAAGTAATCTTTCTTCACATAATCCTTTTCTTGACAAAAGAAGCACCACTTAGCCTATGAACATGTCCTGATTGAATATCTCCCTCGCACATCTGCTATCAACCCAACAACAAAACCCGACTGATCACCAATATCTTGTCATACTAAAATCATTCATGAGAAGTGCTACTTTGCTCTAATCCATGGCGACTATGTCCTTACCTATGGTTAGCAATGACTTTAAATATTAGCAAGTTGCTGGAAAAGAACTCAACAAGATTATTGCTTTGTCATCATCTTTAGTCTTTGACCCATCGCTGCTAACTTAGTCACTATCCTGTTAAAGTTACTTAGATACTCCAATTGCGGTACATTCTTTCATCAGTTGTCCATGTAACTGTTCCTTCTAATACAAGTTGGTGGATGCATATTTGGTCATGTACAGCTTCTCAAGTTTCTTCCATATACTAAGTGTAGTCTTCTCCTTGATTATGTGGTACCCACTTTATACGAGAGAAAACAAGTAGAATCATACTCTATGCCTTCTGATCCATCCTATTCCACTTGTCACTTGTCATATTCTTTGGCTTCTCAGGTACCCCTTGCAAAGCTTGATCTATGTCATGTTGGATCAAGACGTCCTTTCCCCCCAAAGCCCAAAATCCCTCTTATCGATGAACTTTTCAATCTTGATCTACATCACTAAAAAACATTCAGATTTCATGCTATAAAGATTGAACTTTTCTTCAAAGATAAATCTGATCTAATCAAAATTTAGCTTTTATACTAATTATTGGTATCACCCGACGCTCTAATACCAATTGTTAGGCATGTCACCCTCAACTCGACACAATTGTTGCACACCAATCAAAGATCTATGTAGAAGAATAGCCTATGGAAGTGCCACCGAACAACTTGATTAGATCACCTTCTTCTTTGTAGATTAATCAATCACCGAGCAGTGTGAAAATACTAAGAAAGTCTATTTGAACTAAAGATGATATCAATATACTGTAGAAATTAATCAAGAGACAAAGACATGAGATTTACATGGCTCGGTAATCGTCTACGTCCACGGGAGAGAATTGAGTCTTCTTTTATTAAAAAAAAGTTACAAGATAAACTATTCTTGTGATCTAGATAGATCCCATGAAAAATTCTCTCTCAATCCTACCGAAGATCTTTCACAAGCCCTAAATTTCTCTCCTTATCTCTCTTTACGCAACTGTCCTTGATTTTCCTATGGCTAAATTTACAATGAACCTCTCAAGCCATATTCAAAGAGTTTTCACCTCTCTTGAATTCATGTATAACTCATGTTTTGACCTAGATGATCAATTTGATTTCTCTCCCAATTAGAATTAAATTATAATTATAATTGATTTTCCAATCAAATTCAATCCCTAAGCCAAAGACAACTAGAATTTCTTGGAATACAAAGCTATTTTCCAACACAAGTTTAGAGATAAGTACTCCTTTCTAATTAGTTTGAAATTCTAATTGATTCTAAGGATATTTCAGGAGGGGACAAGTATTTCAACCACAAGTTTTCATCAATGTGAAATGTGAAATTATAATTGATTCTAGTGGGCATCAAAATTTATCATGGAATTTGCTCAAAGATGATCTTATAACAACAACAATTTTTTAGACCTTTCAATTTTCTAAATGCTCGATTTTTTTCACATAACCTCCCTGAACTTTAGGGGTTTCAAATTTCTAAAAGATTGATTTCACATAACATCCCTAAACTTTGGGGGTTTCTCACATAATTCTCTTGAATTTTATTTACCTCACATAACCCCCTTAACTTTGGGGTCTCACAAAAACCCCTAATCTTTAAACTTTTCTCACAAGACCTTCCTACACGTAGTTTCCAAATAAATAAAGTTTCTTTGAGAGGGAAAAAATTCAAATTGTCTCATTTTTAGGGGCAATATACTATATATTGCATAGATAAACACATACTAATATTCAAAATTTCTAAATGCAAACTTAATTGAGAAGGAAAGCTCAAATTAGATAAAATTTCTAATGTGTAAGTCACAGAGATCAGATCCATTCGTGCAAGCACGGGCATAACGCTTGTATTTATATATACTTAATAATTAAATTGTTTTATCTGTCAATACGAATAAAGGCATTAGGACATAGGTTGGCACATAAGTAGTGTTGGAAAAATGTTTTATTTATAGAATATTATTACTTTGTGAATTGTCATACACTTACATCTTTCTTACAATAATTTTTAATACACATATTTAGATTTTAACATATGATTAAGATGTTAACAATATACATCTATTGCATGTAGTGTGTACTGTATAATATATGCACGCATCACATGCACCATAATATTTTGACATAATGTGTTATGATTTTATGAACTGTGATACAATCATATAAATTTTGACAACATTTTTTCCATGCATCTTTTTATCTTATTGACAGTTATCGAGCTTGATATTTTTTTTATAAATATATACCGTGTCATGCACACATTGCGTGCGCTGAGAGTATTAGATCTTATTGAACAAGAGTCTTAGCTTGTACACAACAAAAAATAGTATATCTATCACTGATCAGAGTATTCATATAATAAATATTTATTTAACAGTATATCCTCTTAATTATAAACTCTCCTTTTGAGTAAAATACTAAGATATATCTATTAGTTAGCATGTTGCTTAGATCAGATATTTCTTTATTTTCTAGAATTTGACTACGAACAATAATATTAGAAGTATACTATAGTAGAACAAAAATTGATCAACACGATCATTCATTATTTACTATTTTTCTTTTCTTTTCCTTTCATATTACATTTTAACTACAACGCAACCTTGCAATCCATAGAGAAAATGCTTTCATCTTTCTTCCTTGATTTCTTTCCACTATCATAACAAGGAAATTTAGAGTATAAAATCTATTTTGCAAAATCACTTATAGTAATGGACTATTTTTGCACAACGAGTCCTATCAATTTGATTTTGATGATGATGGTGATTTTACTCAATTGATCTGGGATATGATCAACCTAAACTAACAAGCAAAATAATTACCTCGATCAAACCAATTTCTATATAGGTCCTTTTTATTTGATTTTGATAGATCATCAGCTCCCAGGCCCGGCCCAAGAGGGGGGTAGGGGGGGGCGACCGCACAGGGCCCCATTTCAAAGGGGGCCCCAAATTTTTAAAAATGCCCATAGTATATTTCTTAATTCTTTCCAATAAGTCTTTTGTTTGTTTAAAAAGGGGCCTAATAATCTAATACTAGCCCACTAATACTAGCCCACTAATAATGTAATAATCTATTATTTATGATTTTGCATCAAAAAATGCACGAAAACATCGTTTTTTTGTATTTTTTGTATTTTTATGTATTATTTCTTTTGTAAAATAAATATAATTCAATAAATTTATAGTTCAACATTTATATAGAAGAGGGCCTCATTTTATCATTTCGCACAGGGCCTCAAAAAAGCTTGGGCCGGCCCTGTCAGCTCCTCACTCACAGGACCACTACACAAGACAACAAATGATGCACAACTACATGAAAATTTAGCTAGAAATGATGTTTGCTAGGTGATCCACAAGGCAAAATGCATTTCAATTTC
Source organism: Asparagus kiusianus (assembly GCA_022839385.1). Taxonomy (NCBI): domain Eukaryota; kingdom Viridiplantae; phylum Streptophyta; class Magnoliopsida; order Asparagales; family Asparagaceae; genus Asparagus; species Asparagus kiusianus. The sequence goes on from BQKN01062301.1 coordinate 138,179, forward strand.
AATCAAATTTGCTACATAATTAACATTTTCTCTCTCCCAAACTCTAATGAACCAAACTCACTTAACAATTGGTTGTCCAGGGAAGATGAATTATCAAATCACCACGCAAAGGTATGAGAATCAATGCACAAATCTAAGAATTCTTCTCTCTTAGCTCACTAGTTGTCCAGCGGAGTTGGTTCACTAAATAATTTTTTTCTCCCCTCGTCACAGCTGGGCTTCAAGCGTGACTCACGCAAGATACATGTGCAGCAATACTTACATGTACTTGGCAAAACAAATATATAGAAATTTGATATTCACCATATCACCATTTATACCATGTTACCACTATTAATAGATAAATGTTTATGTATCAAATCTGATTAAAAATTTTTTTTACTCTCTTTTTTCTTCTTAAAAGAATGCCAACAAGTACAAGAAAAGTAAGAGAGCAAAAAGGGCATATCTTCACAAGGGAAGCATTAATCTTCACAATAAAGAGATGCAAGACTAACAACACAAACCACACCTACGCTTGAATTAAAGCATTTGGAAAGAAAAAGACAGCACCGTAGGTTATAGAGTTGGGTTGTCATGTGTTCTGGTGGAAAAATAAACAACCAAATTGAGATCACATGCCATTAAAACGATAATTTAATTAAGGGTTAAGTGCACATAGACCCCTAGCAATATCGCTGTTTTGCAGTTACTAACGCTGTAGTTTCATTGTTGTAGATTGAACCCTAAGTTAATTTTTTGATTCTTTTATGCTTTGTGAAATTTTGGCAATCCAGAACGAAATTAGTGAGTCTCAAAAAATTTAAAAATAAAAATAAAAATAAAACCAGCCCCAGGGTGTCGATGTGCAAAAATGAAACTATAGGGTAGTAAATCCAAAACGGCTAAACTATAGGAGGTCTATGTGCAACTAACCTTTTAAATTAAACTGCCATAAACCACTGGCCTGCTTTCTAATGATGATGATGATTTCACAACCCAATCATTTCCACCAAGGTCAGTTCAGCTATTGCCTTGCTTGCAAAGGCACTTGGTTGGCTTTGCCTTTACATCTTGCTCTCTTGTTCAACTACACTAACTCAATACTCACTCAGCAATTAGTATTTTTAAACCTGCTCACTAATTAAGAACCACAGACTGAAATAGAATACTGCAGGCCAGCTGCAAATTGGCAGTAAGATTCAATCAGGAGCAGAGATTTTTTGTGAGAAAGAAGTGCACATATTATAATGCAACATGCAAACAATTTTACCAAAATTTAGAGAGATAAATCTATAGCACGTAACTTATCACAGAAGTTATTAGTCTGTTGAGAGGATGGAAAATTGAAGGTAAAAAATAGCAAAATCAAATTTAATCACATGCCTTGGTCTTTCCAATTTGCATAAAATCATCACCCAAACCATCAAGAAGGATTTGTGATACTGCTAATATACTAAGAAAAGCTCAAATATACTACCGAGCAATGAAGCTCAAGCGTGCTACTAACAGTCCTTTGAGTCTCACTGTGAACTTATTCTAAACCCCCAACTGAAACAAACGAACAGTACTAAAAAAAAAAAGAGGCTGAATTAGTACTCGTGAAGATCACCTGCAACTAAAATTTAAGAGCAACGCAGCAATATTATACCATCATCTCACCTTCAAGCTCCCAAAAGAATGAATTCAATCATAGAAGAAGAATCTGTACATCTTCAATTCTCAATCACAGCTGCCATTGCCGCATGCTGAAGATTGCTTCCGGTTCCAGCCCACCAAGGTCTATAATCCGCATCAGCAACAGAAACACTCCCTTTGCTCGAATCCTCATCGATCATCAACGAAACATTGAGATCAATCAAATCCGAATCGGTCACCGCCTCCTCCTCTTGATGAATCACCCTACTAGGAGATGCAGTGACCAAATGAGACCGCTTATGCCCCCCCAAAGCTTGGCCAGAACTGAACACTTTGCCGCAAATTAAGCATTGGTGAGCTCCCACTACTTGATCAGTTGAACCATTCTCAAAGCAATCCCTCATCCTCTTGTGGCTTGCTCGGTGTCCTCCGAGTGCTTGGTAAGTGTTGAAGCTCTTGTTGCAAGCAGTGCACTCATACTTAGCCAACTTCTTGCTCCTCAAAAAACCCAATTCATCAGAGCCCAAATCTTGATGACCCTCAGAAACTGCAGAACTCTTGTCAGAGAACTCAACTGACCCACTTCCCCAGTGCCCAACATCTTTGGATAACATCACGAGAGCAATCGCTGCATCTTTTTGCTCCTTTGAGTACTCGAAGCTCGGGCTCGGGCGTCTCGGTCTCGGTCTCCTCTTCTTCTTGGGGACCTTCACCGATCCTTCGGTGTGGGACCCACCATCACCACCCCACGATCCTTCATCATCATCCTCCTCCTCCTCCTCCTCTGCTCTCCCAATTTTATCAGAATGAGACCTCATGTGGCCAAACAGAGCTTTCCAAGATTGGAATTCTCTGCCGCACTCTCGGCACTGCTTCTCTCTGAGATCACAGAAGCTCATTGCCGGCTGGTCCTCGACCCTCCATGATTTCTTCGGATTCTCTCTTAGCCCATACCCATCAGCTCCGAGACCCTGAAGCCCCCTGCTTGAAGGCGGCACGTGACATCTCATGTGACCGCCGAGGGAGCGGCCGCAGGGGAAGTTCTTGTTGCAGAGCTTGCAGCTATGCCTTTTCTCTTGATCCATGCAGTTGAAAAAGAGAAGGGAGGAAAAGAGCAAGATACGGAGGAGAAGAGCTCAAATGGGTGAGCTTGAATCGGTCAGATCTTGGTGGTCATTGGGTTCTGAGGGGAATTGAGGAGAGCCCATTTGGGGATTTCAATTGGGCTTTTATTTGGAAACAAACGCGAAAAGATCTGGTTCTCCCTCTATCACCAGCTCAGCACTCTGCTTCCATATCTACTCTCTGCTTTGCTCTCTGTATCAATCTTGAGGTTTTTTTTAAAAAAAAAATCTATCTTTTTTATAAAGAGAGGTTTTAGAGAGAGAAAGAGAGCAGACGGGTTCTTGTTTCATTCGGAAGCTCTTTCTCTCTCTAGAGGAGAAATCCATGCATGAAGCAAAGTTAAAAGAGGAGAGGATAGAGAGAGAGAGGATCTCATGGCGAATATTTAAACGGACGGATTTGGGCCACGTAGGATCACGAGAGGATCTCTATGCGGGTGGGTTGGGCGACTGGGTGTATTATACCCAAAACTAACAATTCCTTGCTTCGTCTTTGTGTGCTTGGGGCCCACCGGAATAGGAGTAGGATGAGGATACGGGTGATGACGTGGCAGAATTTGGTTTGGTGAGGAAAGTGTTTTGTGTTCTGGGGTAGGCCTACGATTTCGAACCCGAGTGATGGATTTCGTTGGAAGAATCCCTCACCGTTATTCCTTCGGCTTCGTCGCCAAATGCCAAGGTCCCCCCTCAAATGTTTTTAGATTGTGAAAAGGTAAGTTGCGGGTCCTTTTTTTGGGCAACGCAACGTAACTTGGAATGTTGGTTTATTTCAGTTGAATCGTTGGGAGATTCTAGCTAATAAAGCTATCATGCTAATTAATATATGTCCATTGAGTTATCAAAGTATAATTTATTCTCAATAGCACCTATTTTAAACGTAAAATCGATTAAAAGATTTGGACTTTGGCATAGATATATTCTTAACGTGTCAAGTTGATTAGTTATAAACATTTAGTGGATGTTTGTTGCTGTGAAAGTGTGAAAGTGAATTTTATTCACTTCAATGTTAATTATATTTGAGTGCATCAAAATTAATATACAAAAAAAAAGTCCTTTTCTGATTTTATGAGTTTACTCCATAAATTTTCTAAAGTCATCTCGAAAAAAAAAACAAACTATTTGATAAATACAAGTTAGAATGTTACAATCTTTACTAATATATTCACATTTTATCTATAGTTTGGCTATTAAGTTGACTCCGCTAAGAAGACTTGGGGTTATAATGGTGAAGAATTAGATTTTGGTTTGTAGATTGTTAGATTTGGCGTCGTCAGTGGCATCATGTCATAACTATTTGATACGATTGTTGTTGATATGAGATTAGGATAAGATACAAGAGATAGTGAGGTTATATCTTTTATGGTTGATTATTCCTATCCCTGTTTCTATGTATTTAGTGTCTAAAAGTAAGGGCCTGTTCGGTTAATTGCAAAAAAAAAAAAAAAAAAGTTGCAGTAAATGTTGAAGCAACAAATGTTACATGCAACATTTGTCGTAGGAAATTAACGTTAAATTCATCTTTTGGATGTTTGCAATTATATTCTAGGAAATGTACTTCCAATGCAAATTGAATATTTGGTTGAAAATAATTAGTACAAATGCTACATAAGTTTGCCATATAAGAAAACTTGGAGGGAGGAAGTTTTCTATTTGGATTTAAAAAGATTTTTTATGAGGTGGAATTTATATTTACTTTTTAGTTGTCTCTTTTGAATCCTGCAATTTTTCCTCCCACCAAACTGGCTATAACTTTTGTTGCAAATTTTTCCTATAAAATTCAAGTCTATTTATCTAATCTAATTATAGAATTATAAATTAAACAATGTATTTACAAATCATGTTGCTCTATTTACACTCGCAACTCTATTTCTATCCAGCCAAGCAACCCCTAAATGATCACGTCCCTTAGTTGAAGTTCTTATTATAAATAGGGTGTGTAAACTTCATATCTCACACGCTCTTTCACATACGCAAATTGGCGACGACTCGTAAGCTTGACCAGAGGTTGTTGGATGCATCGTGATCAGTGTGAAGGAGTCTCAACCTTCATAAAAAAAAATTCCTCAATGACCTAAAATATGGGACCAATAGGGGGGACAAGTGAGGTGTCCCCCTCCTATTGGATAATGAGTTAGCCATCATTAATGATAGCCAATTCATTATCCAATAGGAGGTGGACACCTCACTTGTCTCCCCCTATTGATCCCATATTTTGGGACCATGTAACAAAGCTAATTTCTACCCACTTCTTTTGACAAAGACCAAGACTAAATTAAACGATTGACACAAAATATTTTTTAATAATCTTGGTGTCCGGGTTTGCAGCTTGCAGCCAACAGCAAATAGAGGAGACGAAGCTTGAGCGGATCGTTACACTATTGCCTGCTGTAATTAATTTAAGCTATAAGGTCAAAAGCTTAGGAAATATCTTGATTCTTGTTATAGAAAATAAATAATGAGTGTTGCTAAATATATTTTTAGAGCTAATTAATTTGCCGGCAGCATGGGCACTGGCTTTAATTCTTGGCTAACCAAGGACAGTAAGTATGTCGATCGAGATGTTGTCACTCAATTTTTCATATCCTAAATTCTGACCTTTTATACCCTAAATCTTTATAATTGTAATTTACAACTTCAAATCCATTAAGTTTCTTTTAAAAATAACGTTCCATTTTTATAATTTACAACTCAAATCAATTAATTTTTTAAATTCTATATTTATAATTTACACCCTCAAATCAATTAAGTTTTTTTTTAAAAATCACCTCATTTTGAACAAATTTGAAGAGTAGGGTGTGCCCCCCCCCCCCCCCCCCTACAAATATGAACATGCGGGGGCAAATATAAATATGTGATAGAATTTAGGGTAATAATGTGAGAAACCCCTTAAGAATTAGCTCAAATTTCTCTTCCTAAGCATTTATATTTTTTTAGGTATGCACAAAACAACGCAGTATAATGTTCAATGTCATTAAGAAATCGGAAGTTAATGATCTTTAAATAAAGGCTAAGAACCAACTTTAAGTACCCAATTGATGCAAAATGAATAATGCTTGTTGAGTTATGATCTACATATTTGAATTGAATGAATGTACGTAAGACAGCTCATGATAAATATAAAGATTTTGGAAAAAGAAGTAATCTCTTTGTTGATATTATAGCGTTTTATATACAAGATAAAGGGAAATTAATCTACTATCCTAATAGATGTGAGACTAAATAAAGAGTACATATAGACTATAAACCCCCTCCTCTCCCACCACCACCCTCCCAAAAAAAACTGCAATTGAATCTACCGAAGGCAATTTTTCAAGAAGAAATAGATGTCGTTGTATAGTATGAGCATTGGTGAAGTGGTCTGCTAGCTAGAGATCAGTGTTCATATAGGGAAGAGTGATTGTGCTAGCAATAAAGTGATGACGAGTGAAGTGATAATCTATTTCGATATGCTTTGTCATGAGCTTATGAAAGATAGGGTTGCTGGCAATCTTAATCGCGCTCTTGTTATCACATGAAAGGAGTTGTTGTGGGAGAAGAAACTCCCATGTCGAAAAGATCTTAATCGCACCCATGTTATCACATGAAGAGGAGTTGCTATGGGAGAAGAAACTTCCATGTTAAAGAGAAGGCATCGTAGCCAAACAAACCAGCAGTTGGTGGCGGTATCGTTGCGACGGTCGAGGGTGCTGCAGGAGATCGTGTTACGTTGTCAGCATCTTGTCATTGTGGCGTGATCAGCGGGAAGTGAGAACGAGAACGCAGAGACGAGGTAAGTGTGAGACATCAGATGCTTGCAGTGGTGCGTCGAGCAAGGGGTGTGACACAGCTTTGGTGATGTATGATGGAGGGTGCAGTGAGGGTCTGACCATGAGATTTTTGCACAAGATTTGCGTGCGAAGAATGGCAGAGATTGCTCACAAGGCTGCTAGCCAGAGTGATCCCTGATTTGTGGGATGTTTTATGCTTGTGATTTATGAGAATTATAGTGAGGACCACTCGAGAAGGGTATTTTCGCTGAGTGGCTAGGATATGAGAAGAGGTATTGGATGGCTCTGATACCATGATAAATATAGAGCTTTGAAAAAAGAGAGATAATCTATTTGTTGATATTATAGTGTTTATATACAAGATAAAGGAAAATTAATCTACTACCTAAGCAATGTGGCACTAAATAAAGAGTACATAGACTATACTTAACAATTTAAGCCTAGAAAAGATGTATATGTATGTGTGTGTGTGTGTGTATTCTATATCTAAAATCTCTTCCCCTTGAAAATGCCACATGACATCTCTTTCCCTTGAAAAAACCACATGACAAGACTCTTCTGCCACGTGCCAATCTCTAAAGAATTCATAATTTTGGTTCCCAACAACTTTCCATCTTCTGCTTCAATTTCCTATGACCTGTATTCATTTTGGCTTCTCAAGTTTAAATTTCTCATTTAATATCTTCCCTCCTTATCCCAAATTCAAATCTTTGATCTTTTATTACTTTCTGGATCTTTCCCCTCCTTCCACCTTATTATTATTATTATTATAGACTTTTCCTCTTTCTCTCCTCCTTTATTTGTGATTCGGATTGGAATTTGTTGAAGATGATGAAGAAGGGGATCAAGATTTTGATGATGGATTCAGAGGAAGCGAGGGCTCGATTCAAGCATCAGGCCCTTTTGCTTGATTATGATGAACTGCTCATGGTAATAAAAAAATCTTTTCTTTTTTGTTCAGATCTGCTCTTTTTCTTTTAAAAATCTATTTATGTACATATGATCCGTTGGTATAGGGTTAGGAATTTATTTACTTGATGGGTTATCTTTGTTTATTGATTCAGAGATCTGGGGTTTATTGTTATGTGCAATTTTGAATTCTCCATGGTAGGCATCAATTTGGGTAGTCTTCTTCGGTTTTAAAATTGAAGGATATTTTCAACTTTTTTAGCGATGTGTTCTAAATTCTAGGGTTATTTGCTCTGGGAGATTTAATAGATTCTTAGGTTCTGTGATTTTAAGGTTTCTTAACACTTGTCTTCTTTCTATTGTCTCTGTGATTTTAGAATTTTAGGGTTCTGTTATTTGCTTATATTTTGTTCTTATATGTGTGTTTTGCATTTATCCTTCGTGATGCGTGTTTGAGCTGATTCTTTTTAGGTCCAACTCTTTTTATATTTTCTCAATATTTTTGGGTTAATTTTTTCCCCGTTGTTGTACCAAGTATATCTATTTTTTAACATATGAACAAAAGGGCTTTGCTTTTATATTCTTACTGTGCAGGAAGCTGAAGCAAAGAAGAGGAAGTTGCAGAAAACAAATACAAAGAGACTCAAGCTAACGGCTGAAGTTAAGTACTAACATAGATAAATTTTTTTAGAGTTGTGGATTTTGAATATTCTGCAGTTTAGAGAAGGAAGAGGTAGATTATATCCAGCAGATTGATATTCTAGAAAAATAAAAGGAAAAAACTAGAGGTTTGTTTTTTTAAATTTATCTAAGTTTTTTTGCCGTCTATGCAAATAGTGATCTCTTTGCTGGTCTAACCAACCTCTTTTATCTTGAAAAGTGTTCAACTTTCCTGTATTGTAATTAATCCCTATCCATTAGAGATTCTATCATCAGTAGTTAGAACAATAATGCAACTCCCCCTGCCCATTTCAATTAGAGCTTACTTTATCTATCAATAAAATCTACAAAGGTCCGATCGGAAAGAGTATTGCAGGTTCGTTTCACTTTGTTTTTAATCACTTTTACTATTTTGTTTGTACTATACCGATAATGCCAAAAACCTTTTCTCACCAAAATTTTACGAATCTCTAATTGTTACACAGTCGCTAATACTATTCAAATTTGTGAAGGTCCGGTTGGAAAGGGTACTACAGGTTTGTTTTCATCTTTCTGGTAGTTTTATCTTCTTTAATTGTGTGATTTTAGTGGATTTTTTCAATTTAATTAAGTCTTTAACTAAGGCTAATGCAATTGGAGTAGTAATTGAATTCAACTTTCAATGTTTGTAGGTAAATTGACTCTATTAATTTCTTAATTACCAAAGGTTAACCTATATTTAAAGGTAGTGTTGCAGTCTTGGTATATATAACCATTATTGCATTCTTATGTTTCATAGCATTTACAATCAGCCATGATTAATGTGAATGATTCAAACAGGCTTCACATCTAAATTGACCAACCTTTTAAGAATTTTGTTCTCTATAGGTTAATTACAAAATATGCTTAGAAACGAACATTTTATATCACCTTTAAATTGATTGTAACATAAGTAAGCAATTCATACCAATATTAGCCTTAAAAAAGGGAAATTATTTTCATATTCTCAAAAGAGATTTTTCCCTTAAGATGTGCAATAATTCTTCGGTGTGCAATTATTTAATTATGTTGTAGGTCGCATAATTTGATTCTAAGCTTGGCGCTTTGCTAAGCACTCTTCATAGATTCAATACAGGAAAATAAGTTTCCTTTTCATTTTTTTGGTGATTTTATGTTGTTTGGGAATTTTTTATTGAAATGTGCTTATTTTTTTAAAAAAAATTAGTACAGGGAGTCCTTTTGTTCAAAGCATGTGAAAGTTCTTAAGAGTGTGTAGGCTAAGATAACATGTAAGGTGACTGCAGAGGTTGTTGAGAGAGGATTGTTTCTATAAGATGGAGAGTGAAGTAATTTGATTTATTCCTGGAAAATGGTATGTTGTTTCATCCATTAGTTGTAAGTTTGTGTTATATTTTTTCTGTATAGATGTCTTTTCTTGCTCATTTGGAGTTAAATCCCTAGAAATTATTTAGTTTTTTGTATTTATTTTAAAGTTAATCTAAACTTGGATACCACAATTATTTTTAGACAATCTAAGTTAAACTTTTGAGAACTTTGGGATCATTTTGGGCAAAAAGTAAGTTTGGGGTATTGAGGTTCAATTGGTATAAACTTTGTGATATTAAAGTGAAATAACCCTTTGTTTTATTTTAGTTCCTTCTATCAAGGCTTGAGAATAGTAATTATATCCTATTAGATTATTTTTAATGATATTAATGCTCTTTTTCTTGCAAGCAAATTAACTATTTTTGTTGATAAAATTCTTTAAAAAAATCATATTTTAAGTTATTTTATGAGGCGGAGGTATGTGCCATTGGTTTTGGTTATTTGTTTATTTATTATGAGGTACTTTTTTTAGATTCAGATTTATTTGTTTATTTAATTATGTTATGAGGTACATTTTTATAGACAAATTCGCTCTTTCTTTATCATTTTATAAGGTACATTTTTTAGTTATTTGTTTATTTAATTATGAATATAAATAAATGATGATTTGAGTTTGTGTTTTTATTGTTGTTTGCAAGATAAAGATTCGGAGTTTTGAACGTTGTTGTTGGCTTGAACGCTTTGATGCACAAGACTTAAATCTGCTGGGTGAAGAAAAACAAAGATGTACATTAAATATTTGTAAAATTAAATGGTTAAAATATGACAGTAAATGCAAGCTAACATGTTACTTTTGGCTGAAATTTGATATAGTTGATGCACTCTAACTTGACATAGTTGATGCTAATTTGACAGATTTAAATTCTTCCATGAAAATAGCTCATCCGATCTTAGGTTGTCATTTTTTCTACTGTTGTTTTGGACTGTTATGGTTTTTTCTACAGATTGGTAGATTGCTCACTCTTTCATTAACAAAAGGAAAAAAATGAATACAAAAGGCAAAGATAGAATTAAAGAATTTTCTGCCTATACAAGTGTATTTTTCTTTTCTTTCTATATAATTATATTTTTCTGTTTTAGATATGTTTGTTTCTTTGTTCAGGTTCCACAAAATCAACGTGCACATAAAATACCGGAAGCCTGCTACTCTGTACATCATTTATAAAGAATTTTCTGCCTATACAAGTGTATTTTTCTTTTCTTTCTATATAATTATATTTTTCTATTTCAGATCTGTTTGTTTCTTTGTTTATCTTACTAGAATATATTTATCTTATATTATGTTTTGTTATTTTTCTCCAATGGCAATGCATTTATCTTCAATATTTTTGTTCTTTCTTATGTTTATATAGAGTATGTGAAAG
>BQKN01062303.1:13800-58954 GCA_022839385.1 Asparagus kiusianus
AGATGTTAATTGTGATGGTGAAACATGTTATTGCACGGTGTGGTGCATGGCAGGTTTGACATTCTTGATTTCACCGAGGACTGCAGCCTTGTGTGAACCCAGGGGCGTCACAGGTTCAGGAGTTGGCTGGTGTGAGGTTCGTTCCTCAACTAAGGAAGAATATCATTTCACTTGGGGTATTAGAGGCATCAGGCTATAGGGTGACTTTGGCGGATTCTCGCTTGAAGGTCACATCAGGGTCCATGATTGTTATGAAGGGCGTCAGACGAAATAACTTATATTATCTGTTTGGGAGCACGGTGATTGATAGAGCGCTGACGACTTCTATGGCTAGACTGTGGCATTGTTTGGTGCTGGGATATATTATTGGTTACACCGTGCACAGATTGTTGAGGAGTGCTATGACCTGCAGATTGAAGTCCTGTGAGCACATTGGGATGAGCGAGAAGACCGAGGTGGAGTTCAGCACTTCTATCCATCGTTCAAGGGGTCTTATTGGAGGTGTTCAGTCAGGCATTGGGGGACTTTCCGAGGAGGCATCATCGGGAGGTAATCGTTATCTTATTTCCTATGTTGGGGATTGTACTAGGCATAATTGGGTTGCAACCAAGTCCCGTTGGTATAAAGCCCTAGTAGTCCGCAATAGTTGGAGGAGGTGTATGGGCAGAAAGGTTACCAGTCGTACTTGTTCTAGTAGGGGTCCTTTCTTGCATTGGTGCCGAGCTCATGGCAGTTGGAGACACTTCAGAGGAGAGGAGACAGTGGGGCGACGTGATGAGATGGCAGATTTAGTGGGCCGTTCTTTTCTGGAGGAGGATCGGTGTTGGTTATCGAGCAGTGGATCTGGTATTCGGGCTTCGACACGATTGGGCTATCTTATGAGGTTGCCGACTGCTGCGTGCAGAGTTGTTAGATCTGGTGGAGCTGCTTCAGATTTTGGTCGGCGTCGGATATTTGGCTACCCAGCACTTGGTCACATCTTTGATGTGAGATTGGATCCAATTGCGCATTTAGGATTCAGGAGTTCATTCGGCTATCAGTTGGGAGCTTCTGAGTTTGGTCTGAGCAGGTTTGTCACTTTGGACTCTCTGCAGGTGGAGAGTATTGATCAGATCAGAGGGATATCGCAGCATGTGGAGGTTGATGCTACTCCACATTGGGTGGGGATTTCCCCACATACTCCAGGTCATTCTGCATTAGTTGGGATTCCAGCTGAGGTGGCACAGCGGGGGAGTCATTTATTTATAGGTGCAGATGATGAGGTGGTTGATTTGGATGCAGCTGGTGGATATGTTCTGGATACGGCCATTGTTTCACCTCAGGTGGAGGTGTTTGGATCGCTTCAGTTTGGAGTCGTTGATGATGCTATCAGTCACAGGTTGGATTGAGGGCCTTTGGAGGCCATTGGGTGAACTACATGAAGGCTTGATTCCTCGGAGAGGATACGTAGGCAGTCTTTATGATGCAGCTGATTTGGTGAGCGACATCGATATTTGGGGTGAGTGTTTGCACTCCCATTTAGGTCTCAGCAAGTGAGGCATTTGGTATAGTCGGTGTAGGCTCAGTTGTTTGGTGAGTAGACATAGTTGTTTTGGGGTTGAGTGTTCGCACTCCCGTTTGGGTCTCGACGTGTTGTGATTAGAGTCCGTTGTCATAAGTCCGTTGCCATGGCGTACTGGATGCAACAGTTGAGGCATTGGTTTGTTCGGTGTCGGCTTAGTTTTGGAAGAATCTTCGCCGAGGTGGAGATTTGAAGAGATGGTGCTCAGGATCAGGTTTTCAGGCAAACAGGTTGGCGGTCGACCGGTGCGGTCGCCGCATTCGTGCATAGGAGGCACTGGGCGATTGGATCAGTGGCGGTCGACCGTCGCGGTCGACCGCCGAACTCTCTGGACTTTTGGCTAGCCGCTGGATGGAGGGCGGTCGACCGCACCGGTCGACCGCCGCTGCGATTTTGAGTTGGGTCTGTTTTCAGACCCATTTCGTTTTGGATTTGTATAAATACCCTTTGGGTGTTTTTTAGGGTTAGGAGCAAGGACGAATTTGAGCAGATTGAGAGAGTTTTCTTTGGGCTTCTATTCTAGGAGCAATTGGAGAGATTGAGAGTTGATTGTTGAGGGTTTATGAGAGATTTGTAACCCTAGTTTGTTCCTCTTGATTTCTAATAGTGAAAACTCCCCCCTTCTTGCCCCGTGGACGTAGGCATCTCGCCGAACCACGTAAAACTGATGTTTGATTGTTTGTGCTGTTGATTTTGGTTGGTTCTTTACCTTTCTCGGCGATTGTTTTGGTTTCTCGAGGCACAACAGCACATATATAGATAAAGACCATAACTCTGTTTTGATAACAAGGTGATTAATCTACTCCGTTTCGATTACAAAGTGATTAATCCTATATCATACAAGAAGTAAATCTACAGTTACATCAACAATTGTAACAAATTGCAACTGTAATTAATTTCATAACAATGTCTTTTGCAGTTGTCTTAGAATTATGTTTGTAGGCTGTGATCTTGTGTTTTGTGTTTTATTTAATTATAATGGATCTATAAGACTGAATTATTTTGCCTCGTTCTTACTTATGTATTTGTACGTCTTCAATTATTGCCGTGGCTCTGGCATGTGACACAGCTGTGTGAAGCCCGTGCACTTTGTTTCAGTGTGGAGTAGAGAGGAATCTTGGACTCTAGGCCTCTAATTCATGGATAAGAGAGAGAAAAATTCAAGCGCTAATCGATCTCATAGATATTTTAAGCGTGGAGATTGATGTACAATTTTAAGAAGGGAGAGGGGGAAAGCAGAAAATAATTTCACCTCGTAAGTTATAGTTTGGTTCCTGTGCTAACATTCAAATTTATGCAAATCGATTTAAAAATCACTTTGATTACATTTACAATTATATATGAGTGAACTGCAGAAGACCTCCCTTATCGTCAAGATTTTGCTTTAAAAACTTCATATTTTACGGAAACGAAAAGAAAACATATCTGTTCTATTGAAATTGACATAAAACGCTTGTATAATGTAGGTAAATTACACTAACCCCCAAGAACTTTCAGCATTTCTCAGTAAACCCCCTAAAGCTTTAAAATTGCAATGAACCTCCAATATCTTTGGATAACAACCCACCAAAAAAGTAATAATAATAATAATTTCCGGATTTTGCAGATAACCCCAATAAATTCGAGCAAAAGAAAAAACAAGAGGCATGTGCAATTTATCCAAAAAGATAGTGGAGGTTTTCTACAAAAGTTATTAGGAGTCTAGTGCGATTTTAAAAGTTATTAGGAGCTTACTACAAAACGCTGCAATTTATTAGGGGGTTTAGTGTAATTACCTATAATTTATATCAGCCCATTCTCACTCAATAATTTTCATATCGCAGTTTACGTTCAAAGAAACACCAACTTTTTGCCCCCGATGCTTCTTTTCTGTTGTTAGAGCCAACTTTACTAACAATTGATTTGAGCTGTGAAGCGTATGACCAACTAAAATGCAAAACTAACGCATAAAAATTTCAGAAGCATGATTGAGAGTCAATGAGTAGTAATTTATTCCTTTTTCGCTCTTCTCATAAGAAAATTGTTAATTTCCTAATTCAAAATAATCCCGTAAGCTGTATGATCAATCTCTCCAGACCATTACGGTTACAATTTTCAATAATAACCCCAAAACTTTACAGGATAATAACAGTAGAGACTTTGGAAGTCTCTTCTCTATCTTTTGGAAAGAAAAAGGGGGGGGAAGGCTCGAGTCCCATAGATCCCTAGTAATGCTTGCATCATCAAAGGAAGAACGAAGAGTACACCTGTCTCCTCCTCCTTGCAGGGGGGGGGAAAACAAGCTCTGAGCCAAGCAAATACCTCGTTTTTTCCTCACACTCTTCTCACTCTACTCCCCCCTCTCCTCCGCTTTCCTCTCTGTCCCTACGCATCCCCACATTTTGTCTTTGCTGTCACGAGCCAAATGAACGTTCCATCTCACCTCAACTCCTATTCCTCCCTCCAACTAGAAACACTTCCCTTATCTCCTCCCCAGTATTCTCCTGTTCCTAACAAGCATTTCCAATGGCCTCCCTCTCCACTACTCCTCCCTCCACCTCTTCTCACCTCAAACGGAGACCACATCTGAACTCAATCCTCAACCTCATCTCCACTGTCAACCACCACATCCAACAGTTCCTCTCCGACCCCCTCGCTCGAAAATCCCTCCACCTCCAATGCACCGCAGGCATCACCGCCAAAGCCGCCACCTCGTTCGAATTCTCCGACCACTCGGTCCTCTCGAACCTCTACTGGGGAATCAAGAGCCTCGAGCTCGCGGTACAGGCAAAGAAACCCGAAGACAAGGCCCCCCACCTTCAAAGCTCTGAGAAGATGCTGCAGATACCCGCGCAATTGGACGAAGATGGGAGTACCCTTGGCGTTGGGAATGAGTACATAGTTTGTTGCACGTATTTTTATCTTTGCTTGGTTAGGAAGCTTAGAGGGGATGAGTGGCAGATGACAACACACTTTTTACAGTGTGTGCTCGCTTCGCCAAGTACTGTTAGATTGGAATTTGCACCCGAGCTGTGGAGGAGCATGTTTCGACCAATGGTGACTGATGAAAAGGCGAGGCAAAAGGCGAGGAGGTATAAGGATTGGTTAATGTATTATCAGGTGGTCTCATATGGGGAAGCACCTCCGTGGAACGAAGAGGGAATGATGAATAGTCAGTAAGTAGCACATCTTTCTGAGTTAATTGCGGATAGAACCCCTGTTCTGTCGCTAAATTTTAACTTACTACCCTGTAGTTCTACCCCCTGAATGAAACTTTTTTGACCATCTGCAACAACAGAACTACAATTTGGGTAGAAAGTTCGATTTGGCGACAATACATGGAGCCCATCCGCACTTAACCCTATCTATTTTGTTAAAATGAGTGCTAACCTTTTTGCTTGAATGATACAAGTCGATTCTATAGGACCAGTTCATGGCGTGCTTGAAAAAAGATGAAAGTAACAGCCATTTTTCAAATTGTCAGCTTTTAGATCATTAGTTGTTAGGGAAAGGAAGATTGTTTTCTGCTTTTTCTCTGGAAAGGGTCACCTTTTCTCAGAGCTTTTACTAGTACTGCCAAATTTAAAAGCCTATTGGAGTTATGACATTCTAATGGGCAGAAAGCAAGCAACAACTATATTTTAGATTCCTCCGAAAAAGGAAGGGCCCGGGGGTGGGGTGGGGGTGTTTATATTTTAATTCTTCCACTATAAAGCCGCTGAATGACCATAATTGATATCTACTGTAACAAGATAGCCAAGCACAAGCAATGCCATCTTGGTATCTCTTTTTAGAAAACTTACGTATATTGTTTTGAAACGAAAAGAGTTAGGACCTTATAGAAACTTACCCTTCAGGGAAATTTTCATCCTCAGCTAACGTTCTTGTGCAGGTACAGAAATTTCAGAAGTCGCAGACGTTTGGGAACGGTAGCGCGAGAACTTAAGTGGACAATACTTCAGGACGTAGGTATCTCTTGGCAAATATACTGCTGATCTCTGAACTCTATATAAATCATATGAAGAGTAGCTTAGGACTTCAGGTTCATATCAAGAAGTAAAATTTATGTTCATATGTAAAATGCATGTATTTATTATAATGTCTTTTCTTTAACCTTGGAATATAGAAAACAGCATCAAATTCAGGAGAACGGTGATTCCAGAAATGTAATCTTACAAAGTCATTGAGAATAGTTTAAAGTAGGAGTTTTAGACATTCTTATAATCGAAGTTCATTTTAAGGCGATGCAAGTTTTGAAGCAAAAGAAATTAGACCCATGAAGGCCATGAGCATCATGTTTTGCTCTTCTGAAACCAAGTGACAGTTATAGAAGAATGTTGTTGAATTTTTGGACCCAAAAAAAAAAAAGAATGTTGTTGACCTTGGAAAGTTAACATCTTATCTCTTTACTGAGCCTGTAAGAGTAACAATTTGATATAAATTCTCCGTATGCCATCTAAAGAGAATGAGAAAGGAAATAAATGCATGCATCATGCTTGATTGTCTTTATTTGATATAGTTATGCCACAGTTTATTAATATACTTATGATCGCCAAACAGTTTATTAACCTACAATGCTGGCTCGAATTCATTATTTCTGTAACATTTACCAGGACAAAATGGTTACCACACTTGAAAATCAAGATAATGTCAAGAGAGAGAAGACAAAGGTCCCTGCCCCCAGTCCAGAGGAATATGAAAACTCTGCCGAACCAAAGGATGGAAAAGCTTTGCTTACATACTTGGATGAGGAATTTGATCCAGAAATCAATGAGAGCTTCGATATCAGATGCCTCCAAGATATGCTAGAGGACTCCCAGTCAGATTCCCAGACTGATTCTGAAGATTCAGAGGTAAAACAACAAACATATTGGGGCCAGAGACTCGCATAGTATAAGATCATAAGCTCCATGCCTGTGTTAGTTCCTGCAGATTCAATGGAGTTAGATGAAATCATAGAGATATAGGTTAGACAGTCTGACCTCCAAAATTTCTCCTGGAATGACAGAACAGATTTATGATAAGGCATTTGATTCATCTTCTCATCATCTTAAAAATATGATTTACAAAACAATAACTATGATGTAGAACGTGCAGGGAGTTGTTTATAAGATTAAATCTTTACCCTGAAGATCACTATACTTAATATTTAAACTAATAATAAGTAGATTAACTCACTTTCAAGTTTCAAAAAATCAATTTGAGTATTTCACCTAAAAAGTTTTTGAGAGAGAGAGAGGCAGAACTTTTTGCTTTATGTTTAACAGTTCTCTCGTACCAGGCTAAAGTACATCAAGAAAAGGAGATCGCAGCAAAGGCTTTGCAAGAAAATGAAGATATTTTAACATCCAATATTGGTGAAAGGTATGTTTTTGAGTTATCAAAAGTTAAATGTCAACAGATAGTAGTCCAATAAATCAATGTGGTATAAAATGATGATGACCTCTATAGTTTTCTTACTCTCAAACAGTTTATTGTTACAGGAAATATTTACCTGAAAACACAGTTTCAGATACATCTAGATGGCCAATGCAAGCACAGAACTGCAAAGCAAATACTAGCTGCCTATTACCTAGCAGATCTTATAGTACAATCAGCAACTTAAATTTCTCAATTTTGGATCTAAAGGGAATGGAATCAAACGCCTCCTCGAGATACTACATAGAAGAAGAAATCTCGCCTGGAAAACCATCAACACATGAAATCAGATGTTTCCGAAGTTTCTCATCTAAGTTTCGGAAAAAACACAGCCTACATGAACTAGTTCACCACGGAAATTTTGCAAGGAAAAGAATAAATGTTTCAAGCAATGATAAAGACTGGAGCGACGAAAGTTCTACTTACGAAAAAGAATCGCAAATTGAACTTTTGGGTAACTTTGAGAAGGCAGTTTCAAGCCTATGCATCACAGATGGTACAGGATGTGGAACGGATGGTGATTTAGAGGTTAGTACTCTATGGGAATTGTTGAACAATAAAACCGAAGTGAAATATAGTTCAGTGAAGCAAGAAATCCTTGACCAACTGATGACCATGATTTCAACTTCCAGAAAAGAGAAAGTTATAAGGGCTTCAGTGTCTATAATGTCTGTTCTAATATCAGAAGACAAAACTATAGTAGAGGGAATCAAAAGAAAAGATTTGCATCTGTATTACCTAGCCAGTGCATTAAAGAAAAATGTACATGAGGCTGCTATTGTTATATACATGTTGAATCCATCACCTTCTGAGATAAAAAGTTTGGAACTTTTACCAGCTCTGGTGGAGGTTGCTTGCAACTCAAATAGTCAAAAAAAGGAATCAATCTCACTTCCTTTGACACCTACGGCAGCATCAATAGCTATGATTGAAATTCTAGTAACTTCATTTGATTATGTCACGAATAACATGCACTTGGCAGCTATTAGTTCTCCTAAGATTCTCTCCAAATTTGTAAATGTTGCAATGAACAAAAACTTGGAAGAAGGGACAGCCTTGACAGCTATTTTTGTGAGGTGTATGCGTCTCAATGGGAACTGCAAGAAGTTTTTATCTCAAATTACTCCTGTTGACCCTTTCCTCCATCTTTTAAGAAGTAATGAAAGCCGTGCCAAATCAGCAGCACTCGAATATTTTCATGAGATTCTTCGTATTCCAAGGTATAATATTTTTACACATGTTCATGTTGACAACTGGCCAATTTTTTTCGTCTTAACAAAAATTGAAACTTATGGTCTAAAATTGAAAATTGAGCATAAGTTAAGCAAGTAGATGAAGTGGCTTAGACAATAAACTGTCAAGGAAAAAAATTGCATTTTAATTTCTATTCATTTAATATTTTGACAGTTTCAGTAATGCCCTGTGGTCATTAAGAATAATAACAAAAAAAATTAGTTATTCATGGAAGGATAATATGTCATTTACATCAACTTTAAGTTATCTTCTAAAGTTCCAGCTTGCACATGTACCAGGTCATCAGCCATTCATCTGCTCCATCGGATACGACAGCAGGGAGGGGCCAGTATAATGCATACATTAATGAACTGTGTGCAACAAGCTGAACTCAAGCATCGAATTTTGGCAGCAAATCTTCTGTTTCATCTGGACATTCTGGTACACTCATTAATCCATTCTGAACTCAGATTCATAATCGCTTACATTAGATTGAGAGAATGCTACCTCCTTTTCATGGATAACCTAAAAGAAAGAAAAGGTTAAAAGAAAATTTTTTTGAGGTAACATAAATGACCTTTTAGGTTATGGGCATGATTCATGATATAGATACTGAGACATGGGGGTCATCTCCTTTCTATACAATTGAAGAATAATAAAGACCTTCTGCTTGAAATTGGTGACACCATGTCGACAAGTTAAGACTGAAGGCTCTTAAGTGAAATTTTCAGAAAAGGTATGTTGATCAGTGACTTAGTGACCAAAGATGATGGATGTATTTGCATACTTCTAGATCTAACGTATGTATACTTTATAAGCTGAGACCACTTAGATTCAACATACCGAATTTGTCTACAGATCCCTCGGTTTGTAGATCAGTAATAAGCATGACGACTATAAGAGAGTGAGAACTCTTGTGGAACAAAAAAAAAGCTTATGATTAGTAGACATTCATACTTGTGAACATGCTTCAACACTGGCACAGATGTCGGGCATGGCAATGTCCAAAATACCAAACACGACGACAAGGTTACATAGTATATATCACAGAGTTATGAACGTTTGTCAAGAGAAGCATGAGTATACTCCACCTTATATTTCTTAGGTATTTGTGAACCTATAAGTTCAGACAAAGATGGATCTGTAGGTCGTGTCATCATATTTCAAGTATCCTACTTATCATAGAAAATACAATTTGGAAAGATAGCATGCATCAAATAGTAGTATTTTATAATTTTAGCAAATAATGATGCCTGAAAAAGAATTTACAAGTTTGATGTAATACTCTTTCAGGTAGGATCAAATTCTAAGAGAATGTTCAGAGAAGAGGCAATGCAGGTCCTATTAGAAACAGTCACTTTTGAAGATAACTCCAACGCACAGTTACTATCAGCATTAATTCTTTCAAATGTTGGAGGAACATATTCTTGGACAGGAGAATCATATACTGCTGCTTGGTTAGCAAAGAAAACGGGGTTGACGTCTGCACATCACAAGAATATGTTCAGAAATATTGACTGGTTTGACCCTTGTTTACAGGTGATAATCAAGCATTGTAATCATATTCTGTCAGTAGTGCAGGTTTTGATTCGATATTACCTCAAACTGCTGTAGGATTCTGAAATCTGTGCATGGAGTTCGAAGGTTGCAAGAGCAGTGATCAAATTTGGGACTTCCGTCTTCAATTCTCTAGGAAAGGGAATTCGAAGCAATACAAAGAGTGTTCAACGTGAATGTCTCATAGCTATCGCATGGCTTGGAAATGAAATGGCACTTATTGGTCAAAGTAACCTCAGATATTCTGCTTGTGAAATTTTGTTGAATGAAGTAGCATCATTTCTCCATCCAGGTTCAGAGCTTGAGGAGAGAGTGCTAGCATGTTTGTGCGTGTACAATTACACTTCTGGGAAAGGTAATGCTGATGGTTGAAAGTCTTCATGCATATTATTTTATAAGAAACAGAATTATTTTATAGGAAACAGAAGTCATGCCAAATGATATCAGTGAATATTCTTTTTGTATCTTGGAGTAGAACCAGCATAAGATCTTCATTCCAAGAAGATGCTCCCATCTCCTCTACCGTATCTGCTGAGATGACATACCCTCGAAATTTGTTATTCAGTGTTCCTCTTTGGTCGATTCAAGGCACAAAGGCTAGTGCATTCTTTCTGATTACTCTAGATGCATGGAACATACAATTAACTCTCCAGAATAAAGCCCACATAATCACGGTGGATGAATAAAGATATAGCTTCAGGCTTCAAAATTATGTCATAATAAATTATAAATATATAAACAGCAGTGATCTGAAAAGTGAAAACTGAAACACACAATGAAACAGGTAATAAAGACTAGGGACAGAAGTAGCCATAGCTTTTACAGTCCACCCAACAAGCAAGCATAATAAAAAATAAAACTAAAAAATTAAAAACATCAATGTATATTATCTTCAGGCTATTTGTTACAGCATAAGGTATGCACTATAAAGCCAAAATTACTTTCTTGAGATTTGTATGTTTCTATAATCACATACTTCACTCAATTTCTTAAAATTTTTATGCAGCCAAGCAGAAATTACTGAACTTTTCAGAGGGTTTACGAGAATCACTTAGACGCCTTTCTGGTGTCACTTGGATGGCTGAGGAATTACTAAATGTAACAGAGTTTTTCCTTCCCAACCAACCGGTCAGTTTTTCATTAAACTATTTAATTATTCCCCTTCAATTCAATTTCTTAATAAATCTGAAAAAGAATATATTTCAATGTAAAATTTTTCTATAGTGATTATTTTAGTGACAAAAATTTTTAACTACTTCCAGGCTTTAGCCACATCTCAAGGTTGTAATTTAGATGCTGGACTTCGTAAAAAACACAACCATTATTGTAGCTATTTGATAATTGACATAGTCCTTATTTGCAGTAGTTTTTTCATATGAAATAACAAATTTAACATGCACCGCGCTAATACTGTATAAATATAGAAATATCTTAATGTAGATGGTTCATTGTGACCTCAAAAATTGTACAAACTGCCAGGGACGGTAGCACAGGAAAATCTAGCTCAATTATCACGTAAGTTAAGCTCATGAAACCAAGGAGAACCACTCCAATTTCTCTTGCTTAGATAATGACCTTAGCATTTTACTATGTTATATTTAGATCAAACTGCAGTAGGTGAAAGGATTATGTTTCGTCTCATAACAGAAGCCATAAAGTTACATACTTCCTTGCAGAATGTGTGGGGCTCAGCTGTATCTGATAACGACTAATAATCTATATACTCCTTCGTATTGATTTAAATATAAGTTTAAAGTGAGAAGCCTCTAACTTCTACTATGCAATTATGGAATGTGCAGCGCGTGTCATGTGTACACACACAAAGTCTGGAGATAGGTCAAAGTGGTAATGGAGCTGTAACTGCTCTCGTCTTCTACAAGGGACAGCTCCATGCTGGATACTCTGATGGTTCAATTAAGGTATGGATGTATGAAAGACATATTTGTCATAGTTTGGACAACTGAAAGAAATTTTGTTCAAGATATCCTACATTTTCCTAATACATATAGGTCCCTTTCACAAACTATCAAGTTAATTAATTTCTAGTCACAAAGCATCAACCAGGACTAAAATTGTCATTTATAATCTAAAAATTCTCAAAACACAAGTCAACTAGATTCTGTGCTTCCTGTGGAAATTGCAATTTCTGGAACTTACAAGTTCAAAACAGGTATGGGACATCAAAGGACAAAGAACAATTCTTGTGTGGGAAGTCAAGGAGCACAAAAGGCCTGTGACTTGCTTTGCACTTTCAAACCAAGGGGATAGCCTCTTAAGTGGATCCGTGGACAAAACTATCAGGGTAAATGTGTTATTCAAGTCAATATAATGCTCAATTTTTTTTAAAGGAAAATGCTATTAACTCATGCATCTCTCTTCCTTTTACAGGTTTGGAAAATGATGAACAAAAAATTGGAATGTGTTGAAGTGATACACATGAAGGAATCCATTCAAAAAGTAGCCTCTTATGGTGAAAAAATCTTTGTGGTCACACAAAGTAAAGGCCTTAAGGTACAAGAAGTAACTTTGAGAACTTGTCAAGTAGAAATTTCATATAAGAGATCCAAGTCCTCTGAACACTTTCGGCACATTGTTCGCAATCGGTTTTTAGATAGTAAACTTCACATATTAAGTTATGTTAGCATTATCCAGAGAAATGAATATCTGATGGGAAAACTTCATTCAGGTCTGGGATTCATCAAGAAGAATTCAGATTATTTGCAAAAACAAACACGTGAAAAGCTTAGATGTAGCTCAGGGGAAGGTTTACATTGGTTTTACAGATTCAAGCATGCAGGTCAGTGAGGTCATAAGCATAACATATGCACATGTGCACTTCTGGAGTCATAATGTCCTTGAAATTTTTACAGGAAGTAGATATAACTGAGGACCATAAGATAGAGATAAGGGCACCAGAAAACAGCTGGAGAAGGAAAAACAAACCAATAAATTCAACAATTGTGTATAAAGGTTGGTTATATTGTGCAGGTGCGGTTGTTGAGGGATCAAGTATAAAGGTATGCATCAGATTCCATCACTATTAAACAAAGAACGTAATCAGCCTAGTATGACTTCTGTAAGTTTTCAGGAATGGAGAAGGCACAGAAAGCCTCGGTTTTCAATAACAATGTCAAGAGGAACAAAAGTGCGGGCAATGGCGGTGGTTGAGGACTTCATTTACCTGAACTGTAGTTCATCTCCAAGTATAATTCAGGTGATCATTTTTCTCGTGATTAAAATATTTCCAATTTGTGTCCAGTGTTCTTAAGTTGTTCCTATCCTACAAATCTTGTACTTTTTCAATCTTATATAAGCATTACATATGCAGATTTGGTTAAGAGAACACCAGCAGAAGCTAGGCAGATTATCAGTTGGTAGCAAGATAACAAGCCTCCTCACAGCAAATGATGTGGTTTTATGTGGCAGCGAAGCTGGGTTGATCAAGGTGATTCCAATACCTGTCTAGCGTGCAAAATGAAAGACTTACATAGTTTATATTCCATAATTATTCTTACGCTAATTTACATATGAATGGCAGGGCTGGATTCCTCTCTAGAAGAACAGAAAGCAACAGCACAACTGCAAGCCAAAGTGTTGTTAATATATTTCTATAACTTGTAAAATATATAAAATGGGCCACTTCACCTTAACGAGACAGGAGATTTACTTACCAAAGAGCAAATAATAAAATAAATTATAACCTGTATGTTAAAATAAAAACTTCTGTCAAGTATTCAAATCTAAATGTACGTAGCTAGTACTATAGGACTTGTACTGTTCTATTCTGTACACAACTGGTGCAAAGAGTGAAAAAAAACCAAAATTTTATCGTTTTTCAGTCAGAGGAAGGGAATAGATAGTGATGACTTGACAAAAAAAGATAAATTTCCCTTACTACTCTATCCCTCACCTGCATACCTGAAAAAAGGGGAATATAGGCCTATTTGAAGTTAAACAGTTCTAAATGCGTTTTTAATCATCTTAAAAGTAAGTGATAGCAATGTGGACGTCAATGCATAAGGTATACGTATGTGCAAGTCAAATCCAAGAAATCCTTACATTGAGCTATCCGATATGATCCATCAAAAGATGATGTGATTTCAAAAAGATATTGGTCTTAGTATATTTTAAAATACTCGTCAAAAACAAGTTCCCACTTAGCTCTTGGATTTAAACCATGCCTCGGATTAGAATGGATTCGTATAAACTAAACATTCTGCACTATGTCGCACCTCGATACAAAAGCAATCCCTTGCCTCAAAATTCATTTCCTACTTCCTTAAGTCACATGAGTTCAAACCATGTAGCAGTGCAATTGAAGTCATTCCTAGAATAACAAATAATCCGCACCACCAAGCAATTACGAAGAAAAGAGTATTCCCAACCAAGTTGCGGAATTCTTTCAGTTTAGCATTACCTGAAACTCAGCGTCAGAGTTGTTAGGGCATGAAAGTATGGCCCTCATCCCTCACACAACTCCGAAGTTTTGGCGTAGCGGAGGACTTTAATATTAAAGAATCTTCCTCCCCCCCCCCCCCCCCCCCCCCCCCCATAATATTGGTGCATAAATAGTCCAGTTTTTGGCCTGTGACACGCAAATAAAACTATAACTTCAGTCCTCAACACAATTCTTGAGTTTTAGGGTAGTGGAAGGGGCTTCAATAAGAGCGAAGTTCCAGAACTCAGCAATTTCATGGCAATTTTTACGTTATAATAAGCAACTCAAAGGCTCTTGTATAGGAATAACTTCATACACCTGACGTGCAATCAGTTATAATATAATCATGATCCCAGAACAAGGAAACTTGATTTTGAGCTTAGTGCTATCAAAAACTTTAATACAAATAAAGGAAATACGAAGTTAGGAGAAGGACCTAAGTCGAAGATCGCCAATCTCACGGCGCAATTGCTCTCGAGGAACGATTCGAAGAAACCATGATTGTCGTATACTCCTAAAATCGCAAGTAACTGCAAATTCTTCAATTTTATAAATAAAATCTGGGAACAGGAGAACTGTACTGTACGGAATTCACGCCTGAGAAGGGTCCATACTCGACATTAATGGTGTGTTTTGGGAGTTTACTAAGGGCTTGTTTGGATTGAGGATAATAAGGGAGAATGGAAGTTAGGGGAACCATTCATTTTATTTGGGAATATTTAGAATGTGAAGTTGTTCACTCTAGTTCCCCTTGGTTCACCTTTTAATAGTATAAAATTTGTTACCCCTAAATTGGGGTGTAACCAAGGGGAAGGGAACTCCATTTCCTTCTCTTCCATTCTCTCACCTAGTTTCCATTAACTTCCTTTAACCCCATTGAAATCCAAACACACCCTAAGGTTTGTTTGGATTGAGGGGAATAAGGGTGAAGGGAAGTTAGGGGAACCATTCACCTTGTTTGGGAACATTTAGAAGGTGAAGTTATTCACCCTAGTTCCCCTTGGTTCATCCCCTAAGGGCTTGTTTGGATTGAGAGGAATAAGGGTGAAGGGAAATTAGGGGAACCATTCACCTCCATTCACCTTGTTTGGAAACATTTAGGAGGTGAAGTTATTCACCTTAGTTCCCTTTGGTTCACCCCCTAAATAGTATGAAATTTGTTACCCCCAAATTGGGGTGTAACCAAGGGGAAGGGAACTCCCTTCCCTTCCCTTCCATTCTCTCACCTAGTTTCCCTTAACTTCCCTTCAACCCCTACAAATCCAAACAGGCTCAATAGTATAAAATTTGTTACCTCTCAAATTGGGATGTAACCAAGGGGAAGGGAACTCCCTTCCATTCCCTTCTATTCTCTCACCTAGTTTCCCTTAACTTTCCTTCACCCTCTACAAATCCAAACAGACTCTAAGGGAAGTGAAGGAAAGGTAAACAACGGAAAGGGAAGGGAAGAGAATTGTAATATGTTGTTTGGGAGTTGAGTAAGGTGAATGAAGGTGAAAGGAAGTAAATATATGTAAATTTACATAAATGACTTTATACTAATAACACATCAGCCATTTTATTTGTTTTGATGGGGGTAAGAATGTCATTACACCCCTTTACCCTCCTTTACCCTCCTCTACCGCCCAACGGGGTGAAAGGGGAAAAAGAGGCAATTTGCATTTAACCTCACTGTGCTTGGTTAAATTGAACATAGCCCCCCCCCCCCCCCCCCCCCAACGACATTACTCTAGCACTGTTTATTTGCGCCTTTCGATGATTTTGCGTTAACAGTCTGTAGTTGGTACCAATAGTAGCATTTACGAAACTTTTAACGTTGCAGGCTGCTATTTTCCCCCTCTTTCATCAGGAAGAATCATCAACTAACTTCTTTTAGGGGTTTTTAGGTATTATTGCTCCCTGATATCATCCATATTCTGATATAACTTCATCGAATCCTCATTATAGCCACTATCTCTTCCTGATTACATTAGTAAGTTCAAGTAGACCTACAGTCAATGTTTTAAAAAGCCTTCGTCTAACCCGCCTTGGCTTACGCCTAGGTGTGGACGGTATGGTACCTTGGCCGTCTATCTAGAGCCTAGTGCGTAGACGGTTCCTAGACTGCGCACCTGGATTTTAGGAGCTCCTAAAGGAGCTTAGTCTGCACCATTTAGACATTGATCATGATTTCCTCCATTACAACCTAAACATCCTCCAACCTGCTCCAAACACCAACTATGAAATACATTTACATCTCTCGACCTTCAACAAAACATCATCCGCCACCACTTAAGAAATCTGCCTAGTCGTAGTCCAACGTGTAAGTTTTCTATAACATTGGCATTTATTATTAGTAATTATAATTAAAAATTTTAAAAATAGAAAAACACATAGGTCATATCTAGGCTTCCACTTAGGCACCTAGGCTCTAGGTATTGAGTCCAATGTCTAGGCCGCCTAGCACTTTTTGTCACTTTGCCGATGGATAGTTGGCCAATAAATAAAAAGAAATATTTCGTTATGTTTACCTTTTTATGTTGAATTGATCATTATACCTCTCCCCTAATTCTCTTAAACTCATTAACCTCTTCCTTAACAATGGTAATCTCCTCAACATCAATGACTCCCTTTTTTAACTCTATAAAAGACATTGAAGAACCTCCAAGCTCATCCATTCTTCATTTCACACAGTATCTCCTATATTGTCTTCTAGCCTGCTATAGAGTTTTTCAATTTCAAATTCCTCTTCTAAGGAAAATAGTGGTGTTAGGCTACTATAAATAACTTTTTGTGGGTTGTAGTGCGAGATTAGGACCAACAAGAAATGGGAGAATAAATGACTCCGAATCTATGTTTGCCCATATTATAAGAATTCAAGATTCAAAGGTCGTGAGTATTCTGCTTAGGTTGATGACAACAAACGTTTAATGGTGAAAATGTTAAAAGAAATCAATTTGTTGGGCAAGAAGTTGAATGAGGTGTTATTCTTGATCATGAAGATCCTTTTGGTTGTATTAGGGTTTTGAAATTATACAAAATGTTAGTTGTTTGTCAAAGTTTATAGCTTTTTAAGCAATGCAAGTTGATGTTTTTTGCCTCCCATGGGCAAAATTAAAACTGCACAACACTAGCTACCCGTAACTCAATTCTAGTTAGAGCCTTTGAATGGCTATACTAATAGAGAGAGCTATTTCAACCAACTTATTTGATTTTGGTGATGCGATAGTTATTTGGTGATTTGAGGGGGTTATATCAAAATATGATGTTCAGGGAGAAATATCTAAAAACCCCTTTCTTTTTATCTTGTGCTTTAATAAAAAAGGTGTCCTTTTCTAGTTAACAACTTTAATTGATTGGGGAGGATTCGCTCCCTAGCCTTATGCTCTGGTGGTTAGGGGTTCGAATCCCCGTAGCCGCATTCACCTGGTCTCCCTTGGTTTAAGGGTGGGGATGGAGACCCGGGGTTTTCCTGTTCGGCTACTCAGCCTGGTAGTTAGGGACCATTTGAGTCTGTTCTGGTTCACACGCTGAGCGACCACCTGTGGTATTAGGCTCCCTGGTATTAAGGAGATGGCTCCCTCAGCTGTGGGGAGATCGGGGAGATTCGAACCGTGGTGTCTGCCAGACCCCAAAGAGGGGGGCGTTGAGTGGCTGACCAGGTTTCCCTTGTCAAAAAAAAAACTTTAATTGATTATAAGTAATTTGGACCCTCTTTACTATAAAAAGTAGTTAAGAGAATTTTTAATTATAATCGTTGATCATCTAATGAATGATTATGATATATTCTAAACTAACAATCATCATACCCTCTGTGCAGCCATCATTCCTAATTTGCACTTAAAGAAAAAATATCATAATCATCCGCTAGATAATCATTGATTATGATTATGTATTGATCCATCTACTACTTTTTTTTATAGTGTAAATGATTTGAATCTGATTGTAAGAATAGGTTCTACTATGATGGGGGAGTTATATTAAATTTATTCTTTTGTAAAAAGTTAATTAAAAGTCTGTCTGTGTCTTGAATCCATACTTCAATACTTTGCCAAACATGCATATGCACACATGCTTTAATGCCCACAAACACACCTTCACGTGGTTACACAAACACATGCACATATAGCTGCATGCACATAACTACGTATACGCAGAGCCGACCTAGGGGTAGGGCCACCAGGGCTACAACCCGGGGCCCACAACACAGAGGGGCACTAGGGGTGGGTGAGCAAACTATAGGGTGAACTAACATCCATTCGTAAATGTAGCCCATGATAGCGATTAGTGATTACAAGTTTACAACTCATAGCAAGCTGTCACCGCCTCTTAGTCTTCTTCACCCCTACCCCTAGGCCGGCTCTGCTAATTTCCCTTCAACCCACCGCCTCTTCTTCACCTCATCTCTTCCTTTACTAGATTCTCCTCTCTCTCTCTCTCTCTCTCTCTCTCTCTCTCTCTCTCTCTCTCTCCCCCTCTCTAAAATTATTCGACGGTTTGTATTGCGCCAAGGTCGTTCCTTGATACTGGATTTCCAGATTTCTTCATGATTCTCCATTTGGGTATTTCACTATTTCTCAAAATTCTCTGAAATTCTTTATTTTTAGATTAATAGATTGAATTAGGGAAACTGCTTGAAGTTTTTGGAATCTCTCTGATTGATTTCTACATGTGTTTGCAAGTAGAATTCAATATATTTTGTAGAAGTATCGATGGACTCTTCAAATTAAAGTCTTGTATCTGGCAAATTTCTGTTGGGAAGGCAGTCCCTTAATATCCTTATTTATTACCTATGAGATTAAATCAGTTGGGTTTTGCTTATGTTATTCAATTGTGTATGAGCTCTGAAATGTTGAACTTCCTTTGATAACTCATTAACTCTTGATTTTATGGTTTAATATTTAATCTAAACTTTGTATCAAGATGCTTTTGATTAAGCCCCAACTCTGACCTTGTGGGGTTCGACTGGACTGATAGGTAGCGACTTTCTTTGAAGGAACTTTTTTTTACAATAGCATATAGAATTTAGATGTATAAATTTTGTAAATTGTAAATTTGTAATACATATCTTTTTAACTTTTTCTTATTTATTATTTGATTCAACAGAAACATTGGCTAGGATTCTTGATCTTTATAATTGGAAGTTTCAAGTGGAAGAACATATGCTCAAAATCCAGGTTTTATTGTTCTTTGTTCTTTGTTAAGTGTTTATTATAAAAAATTAAAAAATGTTTCCTAAGAAACAACTTTCCGAAAAATCTCAAAAGACAAAAAAAGAAAAAAAAATGATGAAATTGCTCAAAGTTTAAGAGGATCTTTGAATAAATATTTTGTTAAACAAACCAATACTTCACTTGAAAATTTAGATGAAGATGATTTACCAAATGAATATGAACACCCAATTCAATTGGAAGAATTAGTAGAAAATGAGAATGATGCGAATGAAGAAATTGGTGATCTAGATAAAAATGAAAATAGTGATGAATCTTTCCTTGATGAAAATAAAAATATTGATGAACCTTGCCATGAAAATGAATGTCCCGAAACAAGATTTGATTTGAACATTTATGATCCACGAGTTTGGGATAATCTTGATGCAAAAATGAGAGATTTACTTGTAGAAAAAGGTCCCCTAAGAGAAACTAATCTCAAATTCCCCATGGACGAACACAATAGACATTTTTCTTCAAATTATTATATTTGTACGTTACGAAATGGGGAAACTAAGGATCGAAAATGGCTAGTGTACTCAAAGGAGTTGGATAAAGTGTTTTGCTTCTGTTGTAAGTTGTTTAAAACAATGAATTCTAGAAGTCAGTTAACTAGTGAAGGAATTAGAGATTAGAAACATCTTGGTGAGAAGCTTAGACAACATGAAAGCAGTATTGAACACCTCACTAACTTGAGGTCTTGTGTTGAATTGCAAATCAGATTGAAAACAAATCAAACAATTGATACAGAATTACAAGAGCTAATCAAGAAAGATACACTACACTAGAAAAATGTTATTGTCAGAATCATTCCTGTTGTGAAATGTCTTGCTATACATAAATTGGCTTTTCGTGGAACAAATGAAAAAATTTATGAAGATGGTAATGGTAACTTTTTAGGCCTGCTTGAAATGATTGCAGAGTTTGATCCAGTAATGCAATATCATTTTCGACTCATTCAAGATAAGAAGATTCATTATCATTATCTTAGCCATAAAATTCAAAATGAGTTGATAGCTATTTTAGCATCAAATGTTAAACATGCAATCGTTGAAAAAAATAAAAACAGCTAAATATTTTTCTGTCATTCTTGATTGTACTCCTGATGCAAGTCATAAAGAACAAATGATTTTAATATTGAGGTGTGTAGATGTTTCAAGTACTCCAATAAATATAGAAGAGTACTTTTTAGAGTTTCTGAATGTGGAAGATACATCTGGATTAGGACTTTTTAATGAATTGCAAAATGTAATTGAGTCCCTTACACTTAATATTGATGATGTGAGGGGACAAGGTTATGATAATGGCTCTAATATGAAAGGAAAAAAATCTAGGTGTACAAAAAAGATTACTTGTTATAAATCCTAGAGCATTTTACATGTCATGTGGTTCTCATTGTCTCAACTTAATAGCTTGTAATATAGCCAACTCATGTGTTAAAGAAAAATCTTTTTTTGGAGCATGTCAATGCATATATATGGTATTCTCTAATTCAACAAAGCGATGGAATGTGTTACTTGATTACATAGATGGTTTGACTTTGAAATCATTGTCAACTACACGTTGGGAAAGTCACATTGAAAGTGTCAAAGCAATAAAATCTCAAACTTCCCAAATTAGAGAAGCTTTATTTAAATTAACAGAAATTAGTGAAGATGCCAAATTGAGTAGGGATGCTCAAAGTTTAGCATCAGGAGAGCTTTCAAGTTTTGAATTATATATTAAGTTTGGTTATTTGGCATGACATTTTGCATAAAATTAACTTAGTTAGTAAAAAGTTATAATCTGAAGACATGCGTCTTGATGCTGGTGTAAGACAATTAGAAGGACTTGTGTTATTTTTTGAAAACTATAGAATAAATGGGTTTGTTTCTGCCATGATTGATGCTAAAAAAATTTCCCTTGATATGGGAATTGAGCCTATATTTCCAAAAAAACGTCAAGTTTGTAGAAAAAGATATTTTGATGAGGTTTCCAATAGTGATAGGGAACAACAATCAGCTGAAGAATTATTTAAAACTGATTATTTTCTTGTTATAGTGGATATTGCTCTTGGTGAATTGAAGAGTAGGTTTGAACAATTGCATTGTTTTGAATCTATTTTTGGGTTCTTATTTGATGCTGTAAAATTGACTTCGCTTGATGATAATGAATTAAAAAGTTTTTGTGTGAATTTTGAAAATGCTTTAAAACATGGTGATATTTCCGATGTTGATACAAGAGACTTATTTTTAGAATTACAGGTGTTGCAAGTGATGTTACCAAAAGAAGCATATGAAACAGATAAACCATGGACATCCATTAAAATTCTTAAGTTTGTAAAGAGTGTGGATATGTTTCCTAATGTAATGGTTGCTTATAGGATATTATTGACTATACCTGTGACTGTGGCATCTGCTGAAAGAAGTTTTTCTAAATTAAAATTATTGAAATCTTACTTGCGGACCACCATGACTCAAGATATGCTAAATGGATTAGTGATATTATGCATTGAAAAGGATATGTTAGAGAACATTAAATATGATAGTATAATTGATGATTTTGCATCTAAAAGTGCAACAAGAAGATATTTTAAATGATGTTATGTAGTTGAGATTTCATTGCTATTTTTATTTTGTAGGTACATGTGATGATTCTTTGCTTCGATTAATTATGGAGGATGAAAAGAAGATTGATCAAATCAAGATAGAAATGCTTATGGAGATTTGGGAGGAAGCATGTAGACTCAAATATGTAGTTTTTGTTTTTTAATGCAATGTTTACAATCCGGGGGTACTCTTTTTCCTTCTTTTAAGGCTAGTTACAATGGGGTAGTTAAATGATGAATTAAATAGTTGAATGGGTGTAATGGGGGTGTTGAATGGGGTGTTGAAAATGAGGTGGATTAAATAGAGTTGGAAGAATTCAACATGTTGAAAGAGGAGGGAGTGGAGCCCGCGCTGGACACGTGGTGGGCTCTGGATTAGCCACGCCGAGCGCGTGTCTCCTACGCGGGGACAGCGCGCGTCGCTGCAGGGGGGCGCTGACCCACGCGCAGGGGCTGGTAGGATGGGGACACGTGTTTTTTTCTTATTGGCTGCTGTGATTTTTGAGATTTTTATCTCATCCTAATTATTTGGGGTCAATTATTTCATAGTAAATGATTTTTTTTAATTTTTTTCACCAAAATTCATCATTTTTTATACTCTATAAATAGAGCCTTGTTTCATTTCATTTGGACACAGAAAAAAAAACACCTTTTTTCCCTCTAATTTTTCTATTAGCCTCTAATAAACTCTTGCTTAGTAGCTCTAAACATCTTTTTTAGCAAAATGGATCCCAACAATAACCCTTTCAACACCCAAAATTCTACTAATTACCCTTTCAACTACCCAAATCCCAACAATTATCAATTTCAAAATCAATCTTCCAACCAACAAGGTCCCCAAAATATGCCAAATTATGGATTTGCTCCAAATTTCATCATGCCGTCATCTGTTCCAAATTATTGTCCATATTATGGATCAATGATGCCATATTCATCTCAAGCACCCCCTTATTATTCTTCTACTCCAATGGGAAATGAAAATGTTCAGAATGTTGGAGCAAATGAATTTCCCGAATTTTCTACACAAATGGCTCTTGGTGGCATGAGCGGTGGTCATGAAGCCACTCCAAATCCAGAGGATTCAACTCCTGCTCGCCGGAAAAGCCCCAGATGGACCACCGAGCAAAATTTGGTTCTACTTAGTGGGTGGATTAAATATGGAACAGACAGTGTTGTTGGGAGAAGCCAAAAAAGTGAATCATACTAGGGTAAAATTGCTGATTACTGTAATGAGCATTGCTCATTTGATCCTCCCCGTGATGGAGCTGCGTGCAGAAATCATTACAACTACATGAACAAAATACTGGGCAAATGGATTGGCGCTTATGATAACGCTAAGCGTATGCAACAAAGCGGGTGGTCGGAGAATGATGTATTGGCGAAGGCGCAGGAATTATATTCAGGTGGTAAGAGCGTCCATTTTAATTTAATGTCAGAATGGCTCGCTGTCTGTGATCAACCACGTTATAGTAGTCAGGTAGGAGGAAATACTAGCTCAGGAAGTAGGGGATCTAAGAGAGCCCACGAGAGTGATGCAAGTGATTCCAACTCCGTAGGATCTAGTGCTCGCCCAATGGGGAGGGATGCAGCTAAAAAAAGGGTAAAAAGAAAGGCAAGGGCGCAGCCTTGGAATCGGTCAATGAAGAGTGGGCAGAATTCAAACAATTTAAGGAGCAAGAGTTGGAACGATTGGACAAAATAGCCATGAGGCAAGAGGAGGCTAACCAATTGATGAAAGAAAGGACTGAGGCTAAGAAGATGAAGATGTTTATGAAGCTAAGTTCAAAGGAGCATCTCGATGACCGGAGCAAAGAGCTGTTGGAAAAGCTGGGCCATGATCTGTTTGGAAATTAAATGTTGTCAAGACTCTGAATTCAACCACTCAATCTGATATTTAACTCCATTCCATTATTTGTTTGGAGTCTGTCCATTCCAACCACTCAATTTCTTATAAATGGGGGCTCATTCTTCCATTGATGTACCAATATCCACAAATCTCATCTATCTAAAAAAGTATCAATGGATCCATCTGAATTTCCTTTTGATATTGAAGCTTACAAAAGACAGACTGAAATCGAAGAGAGGTATATCGTCAACCGGTTTAGGGAGCGTCGAACCAAAATAAAGGAAGACTACGCACCTCGTAGCAAGAGAAAATATTTCAAGAGGGATCATGCAGTGGCAAACCAAAGATTGATTGACGACTACTTTGCCAATCAACCAACATATGACGATTGTAGGCTGTCTAAAAATCACAATAGATAGCTTATCCCCCATCAAACACCGATGATGGAAGTTACAATCTGACGACTTCCAGAAGACTACAATTTGAGGACTTTCACGTAGAAGGTTACAATCTGACGACCTTCACAACAACTAATGAAAGCCCCAATTCAACAGCTTTCACAATCAACATCAGGAGTTATAATATGACGACTCTCATATTATCAAGGTGCCAAGACGAAAGTTACAAGGTGACGATCTTTGCGACGCTCTAACAAAAGAGACTACAAATCAACGGTCTCTTCAAACTAAAATGCAGATATCTCTCAAACCGTAAGGAATTTGGCGAAACTGAGAACGCAAACCGAACCCTAAGGGGTTGGTTTGGTCGGCTCCGTCTCGTCGAGATAGCCGATTTTCATATATAATTCGTCCAATTCCGACCTACGGTTTGAAAGTTATGACCTGTTCTTCGTAGCAAGTCATGTTCTGAAGTCCGTCTACAAGATCGGACTTCGTCAGAACATTAGACTTAGTCTGAAGCTCGCCAAGCCCACCTAAGGTTCGCCTCTGCATTACAGAATCAAAACGCACAGAGCTACGGCCCAACTCTGCGTTTTCAACATCAAAACGCAGAGTTAATCTTTAAAACGGCCAACTATGCATTTACAGGCTCAACTGTGCGTGTTCAGCCGACAACTCTGCGTCTCAGAGTTCATCTGTGCGTTCAGCCACTAACTCTACGTCTCAGAGTTCATCTGTGCGTTCAGCCACCAACTCTGCGTCTCAGAGTTCATCTGTGCGTTCAGCCACCAACTCTGCGTCTCAGAGTTCATCACGCTGCGCGGCATGTGCGTTCGACCACCAAAATAGGCTTAACTCTGCGTTTTCAGCCTAAAACGCAGAGTTCGGACCCTGAACGCTATTTCTCAGCGTTTGACTCGTTCAAAGCACGAACTGAACAGTTCTAGGAACTGTTTTCCCCCACGATCTGAGGGATTTCCGCCCCACTTAGGAGCGGATTAAGGGGGTAGTTACCACCAGTAACCCCCTATAAATATCAGAAACTCATTCAGAGTTGGGGATCGGATTTTCTCATCAACAAGGGAGATTCGGTCAAGAGATGGGCTTTTGGGATCTGAATCTTGGCAGCAAAGAAGAGCCTTCATCCTTCGGCTAGGATTTTGGAGATCGGCAACAGGAGCCTATTCGGCCTTGGCTTATTAACCGAACTTTCGGTTTAAATCAACTCTTTCATAGAGTTTCAAACTCGATCTGAGTTATCAACTCGTCCAGAGTTTTAAAACTTGCTTTGCAAGTTCTTCTAAACTCGGTCAGAGTTTCAAATTTGCCCTGTAAGTTCTTCTAAACTCGGTCAGAGTTTTAAGACTTGCCACGCAAGTTCTCCACAGCGTCAAATCGTGAGGAGAAGACCACGTTCCAGTGAATCAAGACGTTCGGATCGTCAACGGAGAACAAACTCGACGCGATCAATCGAGGGAGGCACTCCATCGCCACCGTGAAGAACCCAGAATTAAACAAAGGGGAGAGTCAAATTCATTCTCCTCTCTTTTGTAACCGGGATCCAAATTGTAATCGATTTTGAGAGAATACAAGTCAGATTTTCTTTCATTGTTTTTTTACTGCAAATTTTCCAACAAACAACGATGCAATGTTTCGCCGACGATTCCGAATGCAAAAACATGTTTTCCTTCGGATCGTCGGGGACCTATCAAGCAGTGACAACTACTTCACCC
Organism: Asparagus kiusianus; assembly: GCA_022839385.1. Taxonomy (NCBI): domain Eukaryota; kingdom Viridiplantae; phylum Streptophyta; class Magnoliopsida; order Asparagales; family Asparagaceae; genus Asparagus; species Asparagus kiusianus. Next base: position 39,743 of record BQKN01062303.1, read on the forward strand.
AAAGAGTTGACGCAGCCAATAAAGAAGGTATATCTCCATTAGCAAAATGTACCACGGCCATGTGAATGTTAGCATATGGTGTGGTAGCCGATGCGGTCGATGAATACATCAAAATAGGAGGTACTACAGCAATGGAGTGCTTGCGTAGATTTTGTAAAGGAATCATACAATTGTATGAGCCTGTGTATCTCAGAGCCCCAACTCAAGAGAACCTACAAAGAATATTGCAGGTCAGTGAATTGCGGGGGTTCCCGGGGATGATTGGGAGTATTGATTGCATGCACTGGGAATGGAAAAATTGTCCTACAGCATGGGAAGGTCAATTTACTCGGGGAGATAAGGGAACCACCACTGTAATTCTTGAAGCAGTTGCATCTTATGATCTATGGATCTGGCATGCCTTTTTTGGATGTCCGGGAACATTGAACGATATAAATGTTCTAGACCGTTCACCGGTGTTCGATGATGTTGAACAGGGAAATACTCCAAGAGTGAACTTCTTCGTGAACCAACGTCCGTATAATATGGCATACTATCTAGCTGACGGTATCTACCCTTCCTATCCGACTTTCGTCAAATCAATTAGACTGCCTCAGAGTGAACCGGACAAGTTATTTGCACAATATCAGGAGGGATGTCGGAAGGACATCGAACGTGCATTTGGAGTGTTGCAGGCTCGATTTAAAATAATTCGCGAACCAGCTCGCGTGTGGGACATAGCCGATTTGGCTATCATCATGAGGTCATGTATCATATTGCATAATATGATTGTTGAGGATGAACGAGATACATATGCTCAACGTTGGACCGATTTTGATCAATCTGAGGCAAGTGGGTCTAGTACACCGCAACCATTCTCGACCGAGGTGCTACCTGCGTTTGCAAATCATGTGCGTGCTAGATCCGAGTTGCGTGATTCAAATGTACATCACGTATTGCATTTTAAGTTTTTTGTAACTTTATTTGTTTTAATAATAATTATCCCTATTTCTCTTCTTTAATACTTGCAAGGAAAAAAATTAATTAAGAATATAAAATAAGAAAGAAAAAAATATTTAAAAAAATTATTTAACTTTTAATTATTTTAATTTAATTTCAATCGATATGTAATCACAAAAACAAAAACACAAAAGAAAATAAGAATATGAAATAAAAGTGGTGGGGTAGGGTGTTGAATTTTATTAAACAAAATCATTGTAGAGTGTAAAAGTTGAGTGGGTGTTGAATTATTAGGTGGGAGAGAGAGAAGATGATGTGGAGTGTTAAAAAGTAAAAAGTAGGGTGTGAAAAACAAAACCATTGTTGATAGTCTAATGCAATGAAAAGAAGATTGTCTTTTGTAAAATCTTATAAATTTAATAAAATTAATTAATTAATAATTTATTCATTTATTTGTTTAATGTGTATAAATGGGGTACACTTGAGAAAATTTACCCTGGACCTTAAAAAGCCAGGACCGGCTCTGCGTACCCGTCCATGCATATTTACATGCAAGGAAAACAATAATATTAGGTTTAAATTCAGGGTTGAAATGAATTGCCCTTCACGGGCTGAAGCTCACTGCTGAGTATGGCTTATCATTGTTCTCATTTATTTTGTTTTATTTTATTTTCCCCCCTCTTTCATGCAAATCCGTCACAAGTACGTCTCAAACTCCAAGCACCTTATAGTTAACCAAAGAGAATAATCACGGGACACAAAAATAATAATTCAAATCGTTATAATGTACTAGCACTTTAATGTCTCATGGTTCCGAAAAAGAAAAACATATCAAGAAAAATACAACTTTGTGTTACAGAGAGTTAGGAGATGAATGCTTAATATGATTGGATAAATACATTTATTCAACGCTTACGTATCATAAGTAAAGGGTTTAACCGAGTTGATAAGCTGCCTATGAGCAACACTCCAAGGCCTTAGGTGTGACTCTAAGAGAGCACCTACAAAAATTTAATTTTTTTCAAATACATGACGTCTTGCGTTGTATAGTGTCCCTAGCCACGCCCGGGGGTTTGATACCTATAATCCGGCGGATCATGCGTAAATTCCCTGGCCAAACCAAAAAAAATGCTTTGTAAATAGACTTGTCAACTAGGGAAAATAAATTAACTGCCCCACTGAAATATTTTAGCACGTTCCCTTCGCCCAACAAAATGCATCACGAGGAACACATTTAAATTTCAAAATAAGTGTTTGACTGAATATTGTAGTCGTAGGAGTAGAATATGCCGAACGTGAGAAAGTTGCGACAATTTTTCATCTACATTTCATTTGTTGTTCCGAACTAGCCGAGACCAAAATCTTGAACCAGGCCGTACCTTAATATTTGAAACAAATTTGCGACGCGCACCGGTTTCCAAACTAGATGGCATAAGGTAATGAGAGCCAACTTGCCAATACGCACCAGCCGCCATCGGGTTAACGGGTATCGGAGCCCTCGTCCAACTCCTAACCCGCGTACCAAAAATCCGGGCCCCATAGAAAAAACTTTTCGAGGCTAATTAAAACCAGAATAAAAAAACAAAAAACAAAATAGAAAGACGAGGGAGGGAAGAGAGCGGTCGATGCCAGGGACAGCTGTAGAGAGAGAACCGGCGAGGGCAATGGCGGCGGCGGAGCCTGTGGAGCCTCAATCTCTAAAGAAACTGAGCTTAAAGTCCCTGAAGCGTGCCCTAGATCTCTTCTCTCCAGCCCACGGCAATCACGTGCCTCCAGATCCCGAGAGGTGACTCTAAAACCCTAACAAACCCTACCTTTGATTTTTACCTTATTATTTCATTCTGTTACTCATTCTGATCTCTTTTCGTTCTATTTTCCCTTTTCTATTTTGGTTTGCAGTAGGAAGATTCGGCTCAGCTACAAGGTTAGGGCTGCCAATCTCTCTCTCCCTCTTTCATTATGGCGATTTGATTTGTTTACTATTTATATGTATATTGGATTGGTTAGATAGTGTGAATCTCTGGATTAGGATTCACGGGAATTTTTGCTTTCAAAGAAAGGATAGTAAAAGAGCATTTTTTTTTGTTTGAGTTTGCGGATCAATCTTGTCTTAAGTGCACTGAGTATACAAAGAAGAGGAAATTTGCTAGATTTTTCTTTTAATTTTCAGTTTAAACCTTTTTAAAACAAAATATTAGATAACATGCTCTTACACATGGACTATGAAAATTACACAACCGGAAGGTTAAAGAAAAGAATAATATTACTATATAAGGTTGCTAAATGCATTACACGTGGAGGATGGGTGATATTTCTTGAACTATGTTTCAGTTTGTTAAACATAATTTCATGGAGTATGTTGGCACACAAACTCTCCTGATGAAAGCATGTCAAATTTAGTGTTAACTTGCTATGGAAATGTGGTTTTTTGAACCATGTCTTTACAAATGTGTTATATGTGGAAAGAAAAGAATTCTCATCGGGATCAAACTATTCAACAACTTTATGCACATTCTTTGAATTTCTGATTAAACCCCTGTATTTCTTTCTTTTGATTTTCTAATCTTAGAAAAAGACGACAAAAATGTATGAACCCTTTGATGTGCGGATTACAACCTAGAGGTCCAAGCATTTCAAATTATAACATGCGTGATTGTGCATTTCCATGTGATATCCCTTTTCATGTGCTTTTTTTCAGGCCATCCTAGTTAATTACTATAGAGGACTAACACTTTATTTGTTTCTCTTGGGTGTTATGATTTGAAGCTGAATGCGGAATATGGATCGGTTAAGAACTTGTTGAATGACCAAGCTTGTGAACAGGGCAGAGACAATGCACAGGGCCAAGGAGGTCCAGCTTCCACCTCTTCTGAATTGGCATTAACAGGTACACTTTGGAATATACGCCCCACCATTATTTTAAATGCTATATATCATTTGTCATTTCATCAGTGCTTATATCTAATGCTTAAAGAGGTCTCTGTTTGTTGACTTATCTCATATTCCGTTTTCTTATGAACACGAACTATATTTACTCTTGAAGGCAATCACGAATCTAAGGATCAGAAGGAGGGAGGCCAAAACACTCTTGTAGCTGCACCAGCAATGCTACCTAGAGGACCGTATGTCTACCTATTTGTCATTTGCATTCTCAAGTTTTTGATTAATGTCAATAAATGTATGGATTTTCTCCCAAGTAGGTAATACTTTTCTGTTGTCTTCAACAGGGATGTAGGGAATCCAGGTCGAAATGCTGCTGGAGCTATAATATCGGTTCCTGGATCATCAGAAAGGTGCTTTCTATTTCTTGCATAGACTGACCATTTTGACTTGTTAAATTCCATCTTCCTTTCTTCTAGGATCGCCATAATACTCTTTTAGGTACTGAAATGTTTATTTAATTTTCTTGCTTCTATTTCTTACATTCAATTGTAAAATGGTTAGAGATTTTAAGTCTGTTACATGAACTGAAAGATATAAAACCATATCATTTGGAGTTATTATAAGGCTATCTCCACCAACATAGAGAAAGGTAACACCAGGAGCGCATCTTATACATAAAGCTCTTATCATGTTTGGTATATCTCATGTTTTCTCAAGGTCTTTTATCGTTAGTGTAAATGATGAAAACATGCTATGATGCGTCTGATTAAAGATAAATATTGTAATATACGAAGAAATTTTCTTCAGGTGTATCTTCAGTTTTCCCCATGTGTAATTTTTTTTTGGTGAAAATTAAGTTAAAAAATTATATTGCTGCATTAGTTGTACTGGAACAGTTCTTTTATATGATCTATAGAAATTCTTCTAATATATATGTTTCTTCTAGACATCACTCAACATCCGCGCTAATGGAACGGATTCCTAGTAGATGGCCTCGTCCGACCTGGCATGCTCCATGGAAGAACTACCGGGTACATCGTGTTTCTCATTCTATGATTTGTTGCATCATTTCATCATGGTGTTGCATTTATAAAATTTGTTCCCAATTGATGGAAAGATGGTTGTTTTTATAATGATTATAGTTCCTGCTATTTAGTAGCTAGTAAATTTTACTTCTACCTTAATTTATTCTCCTGATTTGGCTTGCAATATCTTGTAAGCGATTGACAATTCAAAATTTGTATGCATACTTTACTTTATCTACTACTTGTTTAAAAGTTGAGCAATAAGTTTATTTATTATACTGACTTATTGTAAATTTGGTACCAAGGGCACCCTTTTAGATGGGTATATCTCATCTGACTTTAGAGAAGAATTTATTCTGACTGACATTTTGAAATGTCGTGTCATCTAATAATGAAGGTTCAAATAGATGAGACTTTGACTTTCTTATCTCTCAGTCTGCAGAAAGCTTCAAAGTCATTATGTCCATGTGTGAAACAACTCCTCTTGTTCCTAACTTTGTCTACAATTGCTATATTATTTCTAAGTAATGCTATTCTTCTGTGAGACATCTTCTACCATCCTTTTTTTCCAGCTTCGATCATTTTTCATTTTACCTTCTACCTCCACCTTTAGTAGGTCTGATGTGCTTTTGCATATTTAAGGAGGCCCAATACTTTGTGCAGTTTTTTCTATCTCGAGCAGTATAATAACAACATATTAAAAAAAAATATCTTTTCCTTCCTCTCTTGATTTTTTTCTATCTCGAGCAGTATAATAGCAACATATTAAAAAAAGTATCTTTTCCTTCCTCTCTTGATTTTTTTTACTTTTGCTAATCTTGGAAAATATTTAGATTTTCGATCTTGTTGTAAAATCTTTTGTCGCCACATATTTTACTTTTGTCTTTTGCAAATATTTTTTAGATTTGATGCTGCATAAAATTCCTGCTGTCATCATTGTTGGACCATCTCCAACTTTAGCCTTTTTATCATTGGGCACATTAGATTGCTGTAGCCTGTAACTGGAGACCTGCATCATATGGTTATAAGTCATGAGTCCTTGGTAATATCCTCAGCATGATGATGTTTCTGTTGCACTTATGCAGGTTATCAGTGGGCACTTAGGATGGGTGAGATCTATTGCATTTGATCCAAGCAATTCATGGTTCTGCACTGGTTCTGCAGACAGGACAATAAAGGTTCACCTCAAATATTTATTTGTCCTGTGATTGTTATATATTCTTGCTGTAATGTATTAGACTTTTCTTATCATCATCACCTGTATTAGACTTATCAATCTTAATTTGTTATTTTGGAGAATTATACTTTTTACAGGTGTTATATCCTCAATCTTTTTCCTTTTAACATGAACACTTTCTATACATTAACCTCAGCGACAAGTTATTATTATGAGTTGTCAGGTGGATAAGGGGTGGTTATATTTGCTTGTGCGTATAATGTCATAAGCTGCATTTGTACGCATATATGCACATATGCTTATAGTTATTATTCCAGTGATCTTTAAATTTGCTCCTCTCCTAGCAGCAAGTCCTATCTCTGTTGAAGGAGAGATTTTTCTTGATTTATGATGCTTGTATAGGATATGAAATTAACTTAACTTCTTATGGTTGGCATTTTCCATCGTGGACTAGTATATAAAAATCATGGAATGCATTTTTAGTAAAACTATAAAGAGAAAAGAACCAATAGTACATACCTAAAGTAACCACTCTGGGTATTTAGGATCAATTATTCGTCATGATGATGATGAGATTGAGGATAATGTTGTCCATCGAATCAAATGAAGATGGTTTAAATGGAGGGTTGCTTCGGGAGTCTTATGTGATCATAGAATACCTCTGAGTGTAAAGGAGAAATTCTATAGGACGGTTATAAGACCAACAATGCTTTATGGATCAGAATGTTGGGCAATTATAAAGCAACATGTGCGAAAAATGAGTAGCATAAATGGGAATGTTACAATGGTCTTGTGAGTGTACACTAAAAGATAGGATAAGAAATGAGTTTATCCATATTAAATTAGAGGTTGCTCCTATTTAAGGATAAAATGGAGATTCGACTAAGGTGGTTTGGCCATGTACAACGGAGACTTCTTAGTGCACCCGTTAGGAAAAGTGATAATATTATAGTTAATGACACAAAAATCTAGATGTAGACCTAAGAGAACTTGGTTGAGAGCAATTAAAGAAGATATGATAATTGTTAACTTAACGCAAGAGGTGACCTAGAACGGAATGAAAAAAAGAATTCATGTAGCTGATCCCAAACATTTAGGATAAAAGCTTTGTTGTTGTTATTTGTTGGCTAATATTAGAGAAGGTAAAAATTTGTGTCCTCTTGTTCACCAAATACCAACTTTCCATCTTTCTCCTAAATTCAATTCATAGTCAACCCTAGCCATGATGACTGTTAGCTGTCAATATTCTTGTCAATCAAATGTGTTTGTGTCTTTACCATATCTAGGTTCTTCTTTTATTTTTATCTACAATTAATTACTAGCTCATCTCATGTATTAAAGACTCAATGTAGTAATTAGAAACCATGAAGTTAGTATGAACCTGTGTGTGTGTGTAAGGTTTGATAATTATGAGGTGGTGATTCATTTAGCAAAATGAGCTGCTGAGAGATAGGAGTGGTGAGAATGACACCTCTCAATGTGACTAGCAAGGTGGACATCACCACATGCTTATCTCTTAGTAGTTCATTTAGTAAAATGATCCGCCACTTCATACTCATTCTTTCAATACACGCGCACGTCTACTTCGGCCTCTGGAAGGGATACCTTGCCCTCTCCCGCCACTCACTCGACATCCACCTCTTCTACCCTCTCTCCCGCCACACCATCTCCCTGCCCAACACCTTACCCGTCTGCCTCTCCTCCATCCACAACCCCGTTCTCTCTTCTAGTACTGCTTTCCCTGTGATTGTCGCCGTGCTCAACCTGCAATGCTCTGACCTACTGCAGAGTTGGCGACAAAACATCCAACTGGTCCTCCTTTGGAAAGCTGAGAAAATATCATCTTGTACATGGCGAATGGTACAGTAGCATTATCTTCTTGAAGGGCCTCCTTCATTGCCTATCATCTAACCTAACCAAGAGTTTGTTGTCTTCGATTTCTGTCCGGAACCCGTTTGTCCTGCCATGTACACATGCCCGAACCCAATAAGGCAGAGAGAAGGCAGTGGCGGCGGTGCTTATAAGCAGGCGGAGTTCTTGGTTGAATCCACTGGGGAGCTTCTGATGGTGGTGATCACTAGTGACTTGGAGGAACCGGGTTTTGATTGTGGGGTTCATAGATTTGATCCTGATGGAGGAGATTTGGTGTGGGTGGAGGTGAGGAGTTCAGGTTGACAGGTGCTCCTGTTGGGTGAGTGGGGATACTCTCACATGCACATATAATTGAAAGTTAGGTGAACTTTTTAGTAGTCACCTTTTGTATCTGTAGTCATACAGGCAGTTTTTCGTGAGACAAAAATTCAATATAAAATCTGTACTGGTGCTTGATTGTCCTTCATGTTTCTGTATCAATACTGTCTTTACAATCCATTGGGGTGATATACCGTGTCTTACTGACTTGTGAAAAGAAAACTATATTTGTCCATTCCACGTGTTATATCTGACTTGGCATAAGGAATCAGTCAAGTAGAAACATTGACTCAACCTAGATGGTCCATAGGCAGGGTGGAGACCAGCTTTACCCGTTATGATAAAACGAATAGCTTCTCATCTATCTCGCCTTACAGGAACGTTTATGCAAAATACATGAAGGAATTATATAAGTAATAATATACTTATGATGGTTAGTTTACGTTAAAATTTTATTTTGCCGTCAACCCCACTGTTTTTTAATTGCTGTTGAAGAAGAACTAATGTCTATTTCTAAATTGTTAGACATGATTGATTCTTGTGCTTATTGGTTTATGATATTGACCCATGTCAAACTTCTCTGAATTTGTTGAGCTTTTAGTTATTTTCAACCCAGTTTCAGGTGATTTGATGGCAAAGTTTCATAGTTTAGTCCCTACCTTTGTCTATGTGTTATCTGAAATATCTTGGATTCCTTAAATTTCCTTCCTCTCTCAACATATAGTGAAGACAAGATCCTTACAAATGACCTTGAATGATGTTATTTAAGGTCCACTAAGCTGTACATGAAGCCGTTAAGTCCAGCCATGCATATTCCTTGCCTAAATAAACATTCTGTTGAACTCATAAAATCAAGGATGTTGGCAATCTACATACAAAATAAACAATACGATTTAATCACTGATCTCTGTGCTTATTGATTGATGATATTGACCCATGTCAAACTTTCTGAATTTGTTGAGCTTTAACTCTTTTCAACCCAGTTTCAAGTGATTTGATGGCAAAGTTTCGTAGTTTAGTCCCTACCTTTGTCTATGTGTTATCTGAAACATCTTGGATTCCTTAAATTTCCTTCCTCTCTCAACTCATAGTGAAGATAAGATCCTTAGAGATGACCTTAAGAATGTTATTTAAGCCTGTATATGAAGCTGTTAAGTCCAGCCATGCATGTCCCTTGCCTAAATAAACATTCTGTTGAACACATAAAATCAAGGATATTGGTAATTTACATACAAAGTAAACAATATGATTTAATCACTGATCTCTGTGGTTAAATGACCGGAAGCTAGGAGCCTTGGTTGTCTATTGTGTTCACTAAATGGTTCTCGTATGCAAACCTTTTGTTGCAAAGGTACATATAGGATTTTGCTCGTCATTCTTTGTCGCATCCCAAACTTAGCTAGTCACCTTATTAGGAGAAATAGAGATACAGATGCGTGTATTCCCAGCTTTATTGACAAATTACCTATACTTACCTGTACATACCTAGACATGATGTCCAGTATAGGTGTTTTATTTATTTAAAAAGTAGATAACTATATTAATGTTTCTGATGCATGCAAATTGTTCAATGGTTTTCTAACTCTTGAAGACAATTCTTTGCTGCGTACCTCTGTCTCACTTGTATTCATTGCGTAAAGGTTGGCAACATGGGAAGTCCCTAATGTTTAGGTATGTTGAATAAGAAAATCAACCTGTGCTCATCGTTGTTAAAAAGATGATAAAAACATATTATAAGAAAGATGTAGATAATCTGGTGAAAAGTATAAAATCATTGGAATGTATGAACCAGTTCCTTACTTTTAATGCTCTCTTGTATCATCTGAGTGCATGCTAACTTCGTCCTCCAGTTGCATTTAAAGTGTACTTTTATCATATTTTTGTTTACATCAGTACTGACCTCACTTGTATTTGTCTATCGAAGATATGGGATATTGCATCTGGGCAATTAAAGCTCACATTGACTGGACATATTGAACAAATACGAGGTTAGATCCTTGTAGCTGAAATGATGCCTCATACAAATACATGTTGATGTTTGTCTGGTGGATTATTTTGTTTCGTATTGGTGGATAATGATGTAATATATTGTATCCAGGTCTTGCTGTCAGCCAACGACATACTTACATGTTTTCTGCGGGTGATGACAAGCAAGTTAAATGCTGGGACCTTGAACAGAATAAGGTGAGTTTCTTGCGGGTTTTGTTCTTTAGCATGAAGTTTGTAGTCATGTGTCAGAAAGTCTGCAGTTGATTTATCTTTTGATTTATTTGATTCTTAGGTGATAAGGTCTTATCATGGACATCTCAGTGGTGTCTATTGCTTAGCTCTGCATCCGACAATTGATATTTTATTCACTGGAGGTCGAGATTCTGTCTGCCGGGTATGGATTTTCTTCTTACAAATAACAAATGAGTTCAAATTAATCTCTGAAATTTTTTTGTTAGTTCAAAGATGTAGGGTCAATGATATTGTGAGCTACCCAAACATTGACGTTGATTTTCTTTTCCTTATCAGGTCTGGGATATTCGTAGCAAGGCAATGGTTTTTGCTTTATCTGGACATGATAATACTGTTTGTTCAGTTTTTGCTCGACCTACGGTATGCAAGTATTTAAGTTTTACCTAATGCTTGCCTAATCTTGATATCTCTTTAATAGACTAGCTATTATGACATGGGCTTTACTGGCTTCATGAAACTATAAGCATATTTGAACAGCTTCCTCTTTAGTATCTGGATTATAATTGAATTTTCTTCTTTCTTTCATTTGTTAAAATACATAATTAGCAACTTCCTGGTGTGTAGTATTCACTGCTTTCAAGGGTTCTCCTTCAAAAAACAAATATTTTTTAAAATAAAATTCTTCTTAGTAAATGTCTGAAAGTAGGATTGGTGTATTACTTTACTTTTATTTATACTCTCCTTATTAACATGAATATGTTATTTTGTTTAGTTATTAGTACATAAATGTGAAAAGTTGATGATGTTTGTGCTTATTGATCATATCATTACTCCTTGTATGTGATACTACTGCATTTTAATGCATATGGCGCAAAATAACTTTGAGCAAGGACTTAATGCTATGCTTTGTATGATTCGATGGAAAAAAATATTCTTAGATCATTCTGTGTACAGGGAAATTGAAGGCTAAAGAGACAGACTTTATATGTTGTTGTAGATTGGCTAGACTCAATGGGAGAATTTTCTTCTTCTTTTTAGATCATTTTCTCTATACAGAAATTAAACGATAAAGAGAATGTGATTTTTTTCCTTTATTTGGATCAAAATGTGAACAGAAAAAGGTAGTGCCCTGTGCAGGCACTACAGAATACTTTTGCTGTAAAATGAAAACAGCGGTAATGTTTCGTGCGACTGGATCAAGGTCAAAGCTGAGAAGGATTTGAAGGTTTAACACATCTAAATGAAATGCCTTGGTATATGAGCACATTTGACAAATCTAAGGGAAATGCTTAGTGTGTAGTGCTCTTATGGAAACCAGACCCCTTTAAGTTTACCTGTAGTTTATTGCAAAAAGTTTCTTATGCTTCCTACAGCAGCAAATGCTTCCTTAGTCCCTAGTTGAAGAATGCTCTTATGTTTGATGTTGACGTTCCTTTCGCTGCAAACATATAACTGCATGCTTGAAGTTGGCATTTCTTGTTTTTTACCTTGGAATATACACAAGTGTCCTACTAGGGAATGCAAAAAAGCTACGTCACAGAAATGAAGTTTATTAGCGTGCACTTTGTGTGCAAAGAAAGTCTAATGAGTATGAAGAGCATAACATGGATGTCTTCTTAAGAAGATGCATAGGCATAATACGAAAACTGATCGAAAACTATGAGGAGAAGCATAACATGAAAGCAACAAATAGGTGATGCAGGAACTTGCAGCTGGAATATATTATGAAAAGAAGCAGATTGAAAGGTATTTCGGGTACTGAAAGGTAAACTTGCAGTTGAAACAAAGCTTGGTGGTGGAATATGCTTGTTATCCGAGGAACTAGTGTAGAAGGTTCTTAAAGCTATGTTTAAAGGCTAAAATTTATCTAGTGCTGAAATGGGAATATCAAAGGAGATGTAAGTTTTATTGGAGAGGCAATGCCGTGACATCGAGAATTACTGAAAAATGGTTAACACAGAAAAAAGCTAGATCATGAATCTAGTGTACCGAATTAATTAAGAATGACTAACAGTATACTGCGTGCTAGGATAATGCACGATTTCTCATAAGGTCAGAAAGACAAGAATGACAACACTAGAATGCATGCCAGGATAATGCGAAGTATTGCATAATATCAGAAGGTAAATTCCAGCCGAGTCTGAATTCTTGGGAAATAAACCTAAGGGAAGAATTACAATTCACAAGTAAGACAGGGAAAATATGAAGATAAATAAAGACAAGGAATACAAAGGAAGAGAATAACCTGAATGCCGAATACAACAACAACTAGAACAAAGCCTGTATCACAATTTTTAAGGTCAGCTACTTGAATTGTATACTTCTGTTTAGTTCTGACTTCTGTTTAGTTCTGTTTAAGACTATCCACTCCATTAAGTTAACCATTATCATTTCCTTTTTTATTTTCTTCTAACCAAGTTCTCTTAGGCCTACCTATATTCCTTTTTTACCCCGTTAATATCACATTTAACTCTATAATCATCTAAGTTTTTTTCTACAAGCACTGTTCCTTGTCAACAAGGCTTCATTGACTATTAAGGAAATTTTATGCTCTATCAACTCACACATCAATCCTCAAGATTGGTGGTTTCCTGAACAAGTTAGGGGCTTTCTGTAGAACCTAGTTAGGAAAGGGGATTAAGATGATTAAAATTTTTTTATCGATTGGAATTCATCTCATGTACTAAGCATAATATATGCCAATGCACACAAAACACTTCTCCATTGATGCCAAAGTCAGGACAGCTTCTGTAACTTCTGTTGATCATTGAGCTAAGTGTGAAAAAGAGAGGAAATTCATTGTTTCAAATAGACAAGCAATGCTTTCAAGATCAGGATGACAGAAAGAGTAAAGGCCTGTCCTTCTTGTTTGCCCTATAATTCTGTTCCTAAAGTTCATCGTGAATAGAAATTAGTTTGTTTCTGGTTTTTGAACATTTTGACAGTTATTATATTGGAATATCGGCTCCATATATGGTTATTTGTTAAATGCAAATCGTTTTTGTGTTTGTAACTCCTTTTTCCCTTTCAGGATCCACAGGTTGTAACTGGCTCCCATGACACCACTATCAAGTTTTGGGATCTTGTTGCTGGTAATTACCAGTCTCCATTTCCTATTAACCATTTATGTGAGACTAGACAACTGGTGACGACAAAGTTTTTGTCTGCAGGAAAAACAATGACAACTCTCACACACCATAAGAAATCAGTTCGTGCTTTGGCGCTACATCCGACAGAGTATGCCTTGCTAATTCATTTCAGTCAGCTCTAATTTTCTCTTTCTAAATTAACCTTGTTTCATTCTTTGATATTCTGATGAGTTTACCTTTTTATATCTTTTTGATTAATTTAGGAACACTTTTGCATCTGCATCAGCTGACAACATAAAGAAATTTAGCCTTCCTAGAGGCGAATTTTTGCACAATATGCTGTAAGTATTTTACTGATATAGTAAACTTGTTTTTTATTGACAAATAGATAATTCATAAATGATATTCTGTTGAGAGCTAGAAATTAAGGATAAAACTAGATAGGGAGTTAGAAGGTGTTTGGGTGCTAAGGCCTGCTAGGTTTTATTGCAAACAAGGCGTCATTATGTTTGAAGTATCTAGCAGCTTTGTATCTTTACATTCTCTGAGTTGATTGTTGATCTTGTTTCTTGGTTATTGTAAAAACCTAATTAGTCACATTCATTGTATTAAAAATATCCCAATGTAGCCGATACATCGGTCAATATATCTTTATGTTAGGCTTTCCTCAAAACAATATGGTCTCAATATCCTTCACCACTTTTTGGTAATTTATGGGTGATATATCCCCGATATAGCCGATATATCAGTCGATATGTATGGCTTGTTGCCAAACAATGTAGTTCTACGAAATTTCTTTAATGTATTTTTAGCAAAAATTCCTGTCGTATGAAGTTCTTCACCAAAGTTATTGTATTATTTACATTTATGCATTCATTAAGTATGTTTAGACTACATTTTAAGACATTATATTATATATGCACATTATTCACTATGGCTCTCCGATATTTACTAATATTCTGGTATTTTCCTGATATCTGCAATCTGATATGAATTTTGGCTGTCTGTATTTCCTCGATGTCTGATATTGAAGACCTTGGTCACATTGCATCAGATTCTGCCTGATGGTATAATATGAGGGGTTTCATATTAATATCAACATGCACCCATGCATTCACAAGTCAACATGCACCCATGAATTCGCAAGATGGTTGGATCATGACATAATAATATTTTTTTAGGCTTCAGGCTTTACTTCCCCCCTTAAACTTCTCAATTTGTCCCTTCATACCCCCTGGACTATTTTTTTCTCATCTTACCCATGAGCTATTAGATTCGACCTTGTAACCTCTCAACTATTTTGAGTCCCACCTTGCCCCTTCAACTATCAGTTTGTTACCTAGTGACTACATCTTGTTTATTATTTTGTGGGTATTTAAATGGATCAAGTGATAGTTCAGGGATGAGGTCATTGAGGTGGGAGTGAAGTGATAGCTCAGGGTGTAAGGTGAGGACTGAAAATAGCTTAGAAAAAGGAGGGGGGGACGATTTTAATAGTTCAAGGGGTAAGATGAGACTAAACATAGTTCCGGGGTATGAAGGGATAAAAAGAATTGTTCAGGGGACAAGTAGGTGCTGAAGTTTCAACATTCATTTGTTCGTGACATGTTTCTTGTTTTCCTAATACACACCCAGGTACATCCTCGATTTATTCTTTTCTTTTTGCACGTTTATTTGATCAAACTTTGTGTAGAATTACATTGTTTTTCTCTTGTATATATTCTTTTACCATTTATCAAGCAAAGAACACATTTCATTGAATCCTGTTTATTTATGTTCCAAAATTTTTTGAGCCTATATAAACTGCAATCTATATGCATAATACTTGCTCAGGCAAAAGGCTTTACCTACTGTTTGAATATGATGCCTGCTATATGAACACTATAAACTCCAGACCATCAATGGATTTATGCTCAGTCTTTTGTGTATGTCTTGGACCCATATTTTTGCAACATAAGTAGTTTTAGTGTTCTGTCTCAAGCTAGGCTCTTTTTATTCGTGTTGGTGCTTGTGAAGTAACAAAAAGGAATCAAATCAATGAAGATCACCTTAGATACCTATGGTTCTAATACCTTTTATTTTCCTTACCTATGCAGGTCTCAACAAAAGACAATCATAAATTCAATGGCAGTAAATGAAGATGGGGTCCTTGCAACTGCAGGTATCATATATTTAAAACTGGGAATTCTAATAAAATAATTGACTATCAAAGTCAGAAGTGAAATTAATCCTTCTGCTTTTTTTTCCTTTCTGTAGGTGATAATGGTAGCCTATGGTTCTGGGATTGGAAGAGTGGCCATAATTTCCAGCAGTCGCAAACTATCGTCCAGCCTGGTAAGTGGCATCACTTAACTCATATGAACCTTTCACGTTTGCAAGAACACAATGGTAATTTCCTTAAAAAAAAATTATTCTATCCCAGGTTCACTGGATAGTGAAGCATGTATTTATGCTCTTTCATATGATATGAGTGGTTCGAGACTTGTTACGTGTGAAGCTGACAAAACAATAAAGATGTGGAAGCAGGACGAGAATGCTACACCAGAAACCCACCCGATTAACTTCAAACCACCTAGAGAATTCCGAAGATATTGAAGATGCCTCTAATTAGAAGCTCAGGTTGGCAGTTTGACGCCCTCTCATTCATTCCATCTCTCTTCTTTTCTCCCCTCATTTTTGCAGAATAGCATGTGAATTAGTTTGAAATGTTCAATTAACTATATTAGATATTGCTCACACCATAAGAGAAAGCATGGCAAGTTATTTGCCTTAACAGTTAACATATAGAATATGTAATCGTCAACATTTATCGATTATTCAGAAAACAGAGAAAGGGAAATTGATCTTGCGGTCTGGCATCAGGATATGGCAGATCAGGAGGTTTTATAGATATGCTCCTTCTGCTGCATGTTCAGAACTTCAGATAGTTTTCAATTCTTCGTTCTTCTTGATCATTTTCTTCCTTATATTACCTTATCTGTCAACATATTTTCCCAGTTAATACGTATGCATCATAATATAGTATTATTTTCTTCTGATTTCTTCTTTTCATTGACTAATGCTTATTATATCCTAGTGAATTTAAGCTTTGCAGTTCCTCAACTTAAAAGTGTATTTCCGCCTTTGTTTGAGACATGTTACTCTCTTATCTCTTAATTCTGCTATAGTTCCTGAGTTATTCAGTAATAACCATGGACTAGGCACATAATTAGACATGTCTGTGTGTGTTAGGCAATCTGAGATAGAAAATGTTGATTTTAGATAAGAACTCATTTAACCCTTTCTTGTTAGATTAAAGAAACTGTTAGAATTAATTGCTTAACATGGAGTGAGAGTTGTAATCCTATGCAATCCTTGAGGAGTTTACTCATCTAGTGATATCTTACATACTTTTGTGTATATTTGTTTGCATTGATCTTTCAGGTGCATACAATATGCTGATTGACCCGGGAAAGGACTGTAAGAGGATAATGTAGAGCAAGAAACTGGTGTAAAAGGGTAAAGATTCTTCTTTAATTATATTGATCATTTTATTCCTTTTCCTCCTTTATTTGAGGACTTCCATCGAAACTTGAATGAAAGCCAAGATCTTGGTGATGACAACTCTAGGCCAAGATTTGATTGATAGATTTAGATTTAGGGACCAACTCTGGCCTAGGGATTATTTATTTCTTAAAATTGGAGTTGATAGGATGCAAGTTCTTTGAGATGTATTCTCTTTCCAGTGTCTATCCCGGTTTGTGTCAACGTCAGCTCTATGAAAAAGACATGTTTCACTAATCTGGGTACTAGTGCAATGAGCCTTCATTTGTAAAAAGTTGTTATACCTTCCATTTCTATCATAGTTGACAATAGTGAATCTTTTATCACGCTTTCAGGGACCAGATCCGCATCAAAGAGGCAAAGCCACCCGTCAATATTCTCTGTACGGAAGTTTATATTCTCTCAGTCATAAATATTTCTGAAAGTTTAAGGTGTAAACATATCTGTAAGTTACGATGTGCAATTACTATTCTTGACTTCAAATTTCTGAATTTATATCTGTTCTCCAGTTTTGAGAGATTTGCACTTCTACTGATGTGTATATCAAGAAGAAATGTCGTGATATTGGACATGTTTCTTTTCTGCTTATCAGTTTTGGCAATAGGATGTCCTCCGTCCCTCCTAAGGATTAACTTAAAGGTAATCCACAAGAGGCTAAATAGAAAACTCCCCATTGTTTGTACCCTAATTTCAAGAACACACGTATCCTCTGTTAAACTCCGCAGAAAAACCTTCCATAGAAAAGTCACTTTTCATTACCAGAGTTGGCTGGCATTTAAGGAATCAGTTTTAGAAAGTATTAAAATGTCAAAAATACCCATTTTGTTTGACAAGAAAAAAAAAAGATAGGTTAAAATGTTGATTATATAATCAACATGGGTTGGAAATGCAGGATAGGTCATCCTGATGCTATGTAGTATAAGATAATGTCCTAAACCTAACAAATGCTAAAATCTTGATTGTTGTAAGCTGGACCTATTAATAGAATAATGTTCTGGTGCTTAGGTATAACTGTATAAGTATTCACCTCGTATTGCTCATTATTGCTATATCGTCTCTGATTCCTATATCCGATGGGGGCATTTGAATGCCTTGAAGGCGCAGGTTTTTCTTTTTCGCAAAAGCTGAGTATAAAGGCGTTAGCTATGCGTGTTTGTCTCCAGATTTTTACGACCTAGTCAATTGACATGTTCTCTTCTATTGAAAATTTGAAATGCATTGGATATTGATATTTTGTTCGACTTTTACTCTTCTTAAATTCTGATCAATTGCTAGTGAGATATTACAAATGATTGTGCTAAGTTTTATTTATTTAAATTGTTCATGCTTGAATATTTCATTGTCAACCAAACAACTGGAAACGCCAAGTTTTATTTGTCTATAATTGTTATTAGGAGTTTATATGCACCAGTCAAAATAAACACGATACCATGAACATGAAGGAATAACTGGATTTGCTATTATTACCACAGATATTTGTGGTCTTTAGAATTGCTCAAGCGGTAAGTGACAATTGTAACTATTTGATAGAAAACATAACCGTGTAGCTAGTTTTTGAATTCTTTGCTGGTTATTAAGTAATCTTTAGGTCACCAAACCTCTGCGTGGACTGTTTGGTGAATAGCAAATAGGCTTACAAGGCACTCTCTACCCCCACCTCCTCAAAGCTCACATGGACAATAAAGCACAGCTCAGAAGCAACCATCACAGCTGTTATATTTATCACTGTATTATTGCTTGTGTGAGATTTAAGGCATCTCTTTTTAGTCTTTGCATATTAAAATTAAGGTTTGGTGGCAGGGTCTTCTACCACCAACTCCACTCTCTCTTTTGTTTGTTATTTTCTGCCTATTGTTCCTAGACACAATAAATTGCATGTTTAGAGACCATTTCAACTAACAAACTTTTTTTTTTTTGAGTGCAGCAGCCAGTAGCTGCCATGTTCAAATCAAATTAAGTACAAACTATATGATAGCCAGTTCATTAAGCGATTTCTATTTTTTATAAAAGTTGCCCTCAATGAAGGCATGGGCAAATGATTGATAGATGTCCCCTTGCTAAGTTCTTATGGTTAGCGTCGTTGGTGTTGGAGGTAAAACTGTTGGTTGGCATCAGGAAGCTGTACACCATTAAATTCAAGGCCATAATATGATCAGATATTGACAGGAAGTGTGAAGCAAAAAAA